>OY856186.1:276988635-277071096 GCA_963693315.1 Diogma glabrata
CGTTCATTTTAAGTGATAATGAGTAGGAACAAAGAATGTGGAGAAATTTTGATGGTCGGGTTTGGTATGTGAGATCAAAAACTAGATTATTGCATTATAGAAGTTTGTTAAAAAATAATGTCAAGTGTGTCAAAAGAATGATTTTCATTTATTTATTTAGTCAATTTTTTGAAGAAAAAAAAATTTAGTTGATTTTATGACGTAAATGTAATTGAACATGAAATTGGACATGGAAGTTTTTAAATTTGTTATAGTTTTTGAAATATTTTTGGAATTTTGAAAAAAGTTTGTATTTTTGATTTTGTAATAATTTTTTCAATACTTTTAGAATTTTGGAAAAAGTTTTAATTTTTGATTTTGTTATAATTTTTGCAATATTTTTAGAATTTTGAAAAAAGTTTCAATTTTTGATATTGTTATAATTTTTCAAATATTTTTAGAATTTTTAGGATTTCGTAAAGAGTTTGAAATTTTGAATTTTTAAGAATTTTTGGAATATTATTAGAATTTAGAAAAAGTTTAAATATTTGATTTTATTCTAATTTTTGGAATATTTTTAGAATTTTGAAAAAAGTTTTAATTTTTGATTTAGTTTTATGTTTTGCAATATATTTAGAATTTTTGAAAAAAGTTTTAATCTTTGATTTTGTAATAATTTTTGGAATATTTTTAGAATTTTGAAAAAAGTTTGATTTTATATATTTTTGACTATATTTTTGAAATTTCGAAAGAAATATGAATTTGTGATTTTGTAATATTTTCTCATAACGCTAAATGGAGAGGTTTTTGAGTAGTTTGATGATTGTATCATCTTTTCACTAAATTATGTTAATTTGTAATCTCCTATAATTTTCCGGCAACGTATTGATGTTTCGTGTTAGTTTTGTATAACTTTCTAAACAGAGATAAAAAAATACATGTACTTTAACGAAGAGTTATGTTTGATATACATCGCTGCCCAAAACTAAAAACCATGTGCTCATAAAAGTTTTTTACCGAAAACTATATCAAAATCCTTAACCCAGACCGAAATCTTGATATCTCAGAGCCTTGAGATTTCAGCCCCTCCAATTTTCATTTTAAAAACATAAAATTATTTGAATTTATAAAATATGTTAACACAATTCGAATTCATATATGTACTAATTTCACACCCACTTGTTTCTTTTATTATTTGTTTATGTTATGATATTTAATGAATCACAAAATTTTTGGGATTTCCTCTTCGAAAATAAATTAAATTGAAAAGTTAAACGTTACGTGAATGTTATTGAAAACAAACGATGTTGTTGCACTGATACTGATATCAACTCAAACACTAATTATTATATATATATTAAAACAAGTTTTTTTTGTAACTAAATTGTCGCATTAGTCATAGAAGAAAAGAAATTGTTGAAATAATATCAAATTTTCGATTTGCGTACATGCAAGATATTGTGGGGAATATTTTACCTCTGAGAATAATTGTTTAAGATAAAAATAACAGCTTTTTTTATTCGCCTACACATGAAAGTGGTACTTTATTACTGTGATTTGCGGCTGTAAAGTGTCTCTTTTAAACCATATATTTTGTTATCATAGTTACGTCCAAAAAAGGAAAAAAAATTTGTATTTGTTTAAATTCTATAAAAAATAGAAATTTTTATCAAAGCAACCTTTAAATTCAAAATATCACAATCCAATTAAAATTATTGTTATTATTTGTTGTCATAGTTATACAAGTATTTTGAAAAAAATAACATATATTTTGCAAAAGTTACCTGTTCAATATATTTTCATTTCAAAATTTATGCAAAATTATAACTTTGATTTAGAATAAACAATTTTTTTTTAAATATTTTGCTAGCCTCGAATAAAAAATAGTATATGACGCACGGACGCAAGCTATTTTGGACTTAATTTGGGTCCAAAATCTTTAGCTTTACGTCCTAGCATCATAATGTACTATTTTACTACAGTCGGCTACAAAATGATTCTTTGTATTCTCTACACTCAAAAAACTACCTCATTGATACAATGAAAAACTACGTAAAAACTAAGAAAATATGCACACGATTTCGAGTCAATGTACATTGATAATATAAATTAGAATATGATTTTCATTGATTTAACGATTAGTGTTTGCAATCTTGGTATCCGGGTACCCGGATACCCGGGTATTTAGCAAGATTTTTCGGGTATTTAATATCCGGATATTTTGGTCGGGTACCCGAACAACAAAAGGTCCAGTTTTTTCTCAATAAAATTTACAAAATTCAGTCTAAATTCAAATATACAATTCAGCTCATTCTCTTTTTGCAAATTTGAATTATTCTTTATACTAGTTGTTGATAAATGATTCTATTCTAACCATACAAATTGCAATATGTCCATAAACATTAAACCAACCACATCCGTAAATATTAAACTGGCCTCTAGTTAATTATTATTGTTTGGATTACGAAAACAACAGAAAAACGACGAAGAACACATAACAAAATTTATGGAATTTTAGTTCCTATTAAAATTAAAATTAAGTCATAAAAAATTAGGGATCTTCATTGGTTATTTGTTTATATTTAGTTTAAAATAAAAACAGTAAATATATTATGAAAAGTTTTTATTTAAGATTTAAGCTAATTATTAAAATAAGTGTCATCGAAAGTTTGGGACCAGTTCAAGAAAATGTCATCAGATAAATCTCGGTGCCACGTAGTTGGATGCGCACGAATAATTTCAAATAAATGGGGAAATACGTCAGCAATGAAAAATCAAATCTGATAATGATGCGGCTATAATTATAATATTGAAAATTTACAACTACAAAAATGTATTGCTGTCTACACAAGATCTACTATAGATAACAGGAGTACTACAGTTGATAAAGAGCTGAAAATTTTGTATGTAAATAAAGGAAACCGAAAAAATGATAGAAAATTTAAATCAATCGTTATTGACCGTGAAGCCAACATCCACTTTATCGGAGCGGGTTTTTTCTATTGCAGGAATTTAAAAAAGGAAATACGAAATCGGATGAGTACAGCTACCCTAAATGCTTTAATATTTTTGAAATATTATTTTATAATTAAAAAATGATCAATTTTTAGTTTACTACTGTGAGGTTTTTTTTATTGTTTTTCATCTTTTAATTTTTTTATAACTACCCGGGTTATCCGGGTAATCCGGGTAATTTGGAAAATACTAATCGAGTAACCGGGTAATTTGAAATCGGGTAATTTGCAATCACTATTAACGATATAAACGTCACATAAAAATCAGGAAAACTTCATAATTTGTAGTATTGTATCTCATAAAATTAACAGAATGAGTGAATATGTATCATAAAATTGGTTTAATATGGATATTTGTTTTGAAGTATGCGTTATAAACATTACGTGCAGTATTGCCTTAAATTTGATTAGTAAACTTCATAGGGTTTATTTTAAAGGTTTTAAAATCTACGAATTTATCATAATATTTAATTGATATTAATATTTTATTGTCATATTTATGTAAAAAAACTTAACTTCATTATACACTCAGAAAAAAGAGATAGCTCATTTAACGTAAAGTAAGTATAGTAAAGTATATGTAAATTTAATTGAAAATGACGTACGAACTGAGCCAGCAGAGGCATAAGTAAACTAAACAAAATTGACTAAGTAAAATCTACTTAAAAGCATGTAAAAAATTTTGCACTGTTATGCTACTATTATGCTACCATCTTGTCTCACCAAAAAAATGAAAAAAATTTAGTTTTTTTGCAATTATTAATCGTTTTCTTATCAATTCAGGGGGAATTTCATACACGGTAATGATTAACAGCGGTTAAGAAGGGCCCTGTAGAGATAAAATGCTATTTATTATTAATATTTATTTTGGACTTAACCCGGATTCGATACCCAGACCTCTGTGTACAAGGAAGCAGCATTCACCATTCGTCTATCTAAATAATTATTTACATCAATTTATTTATGAATATTATGTTGATGCTTAAGTTTAGGACGTTCGAGGGTTCGATTCCCAGACTGACCACTGTTTATTTTTATTACATTTTTATTATTTTTTAAAATAACATAAAAATGATTCCTTTTTATTCATAAAAATTCAATTTCACAGCATTTCAATTTATCGATACTGTAGTTATTTTAAAATTATATAGACCTAAACATTTCAAATTTATTCCGACAATAATAATAATGTAACTAAGGTAACACAGAAATAACAATTATATATATGTCAAATTCTTTTTGCCAAAACATTGTTCTGACATTTTTTGCTCTCAGATCAATTTATTATTTGACATTACGTGTTTTATTTGGTCAAAAAAAGTGAGTTTTCACCTTAAAGATTTTTTTGAATCTAGATTTTTAGCTATAGAGCAAAGCATAAAATACAATAAAAAAAAAGAAATACATATATCTCTCAAAATTAGTAAACAAACAAAACGCCACGCCAAAACGCAAGAACATGTGCTGCATAAATTGACAGCTATATAGTACGAGATACGGCTGCAGGATTAGTGCGCTCATCGATTTTTTGATAAAACAAAATTTTGATGTATATTTATAATTAGGAGAATATATATCTACCAGGTTGCCTATCAAAATTTGGCCGCCAGTACTTTTAATTAAATTATTTTTAATTGATTTTTGGGAAAAAATTTCGTTCACGGGAGGGTGGGGGAGGAGCGACGGGGGGGAGGCAGTGCTATTTTTGATCGAAGTTGTGCAAGGTCGCAGAAAAAAAAGTCGAAGAAGAGTCGAAGAAAAAAAAAGCGAATCAAAAAAAAAATCAAAAATCAAATCAAGTTACTTCTAAAAACTCAAAGGGGGGACCAAGGTATTTTTTTAAATTTTAAGGTAAAATTGAAAGTTTGATCCTTTATAACTTTTGACCTCCTCATTTCTGCAAATTTTTTTTTTATAATTAAGATGCAGAGGACCTAATCTTTCTATTTATTTGGGGGGATAAACTAGGATTGTACCATTTTTTGTTGTAATTTTTAAATTTGTCATTTTGAAAAGGAAGACGTTTTTTTGGAGTATTTATTAAGTCGTCTCTATTACTCCCCGGTGGTTGAGAACACACAACAGATTTGAGAACAGAATTGCACTATTTTTAATATCGCCGTCACTATTCATTTTAAAATATGTTTAATATGCAGCACTTCAGTTAAACAATCAAACACAATTTGTTTTTTAATTAATTTGCATATATTGCTAAGCTAACGTTATATTTTTTGCATTTAAGATACAAATTACTCTAATTTGTAGGATTCTATTTCATAAATTTAATGCAATATTTAAATCCTAAAGTTTATGAAAATTTGTCGTAGATTTTATGTTATTTATTTTTTCTTAGTAATAGAATTTACGAAAATGTGTTTAAATTTAGGAAAAATTGTTTTTGAAAATATATTTATGTTTAATGAAATTTATTTCGTAAATATTACGAAAGGTAATGACAAATTTAATTAAGAAATGTAACATTCTTTTTAAGAATTTCAATATTTAAAAATTATGTAAGGTGCAATAAACATGAGTTTAAAAATATCATAAAAGTAATAAGAAATCATAAAAGCCATGAAACTTTATTTACAAACAATGTAATCTCTGTATCATAAACTAGATGTAATATTTTCCTTAGACCTATATTAATTATTTTTCTGAGTGTAGTAATGTCAAATTCAAAGAAAATTAGGATGTTCACTATTTTTTTTAAAATAAAAAGTGTTGTGTTATAGGGTTTACAACATGTGTCACAACAACACATAAATACCTTTAAAAACGTAGAACCCACAACAACTTGCGCTTTAAGGTGTTGATGAACGCTTTTTTTAAACCTCTGTGGATTGAAACCTTCTGAGACCATGGATTCCCGCAAACTATTAGATTTGTTTGCAGTTCGGACAAAGAAGTCTTTCTGCAATCTGCCAGTATGACAGCTCAGGATCTCGACAGTTTGACTGATTGCGCTAGAGTGAAACGGGGGTAAGAATAAGTTTGAGGCATGATGCTGCTGATTTCATCTGAGCACTGTTGATGACGATATTTGTAAAAGACAACGAGGTCAGCAACAGTGCGACGATGCTGTAGGGAATAAAGTTTTGATGTCTAATCTCGATCACCCACAATTCGTATAGCCCGCTTTTGAACAGAGTCCAAGAGGGCCAAGATGGAAACAGAAGCAGCACCCAAAACTTGACAACACAACTCCATGCAGGGACGAATATAGGACTTATAAACATGGAGCATTTGATATGGAGTGAAAAATTGTTTGCATCTATTTAGGAGGCCGAGTTTTCTTCTGGACGCGCTTTTTGTCATCGCTATTACGTATTACATGATCGTTCCAGAGTAGGTGATTTGAAACAGTGACACCCAACAAACGAATGTTTTTAAATTCACCTATTGGTTCATCACACAAACTGAATAAAATATCTTCGAGGAACTCGGTCTTTAGTCTGGAAACAATCAACAGCTGTGTTTTGGTAGAGTTGAAATTGACGAGGTTTTGGTCTCCCCAGTCGTCGACTTTTGTCTAGGTTTTTATTTACGTTTATGGCAGCGTCTCTACGGGCGGGATTAACTCGTTCGTGCATTTTATATTTTGAAGGAAGGGGCTCAAACGACTTGAGCAGAGTACTATCATCTGCAAAAATATTTATTGGGTTGCTGGTGATTTTCAGCAATTCATTGATATAAATCAAAAATAGGGTTGGAGACAATACTGAGCCTTGAGGTTAATTAGTTTAGATTCAGAAGAAAATCCGTCTAAGGAGACCGAAATGTATCGGTTGGATAGAAAATTTTGAATCAGCTTCACAACATTGGGATGAAAACCATACGCAACGAGCTTGATGATTAAGTTGGCATGCCTGCAGACTCGAATACCTTGGAGATGTCTAAAGCAATATCGTATGTTTCACTACCTTTGTCAAGTATGCTGTTCCAACAATGCGCTACATAGTTTAATAGATCGGTAGTTGATCTTTTGTTTCGAAACTCGTATTGACTGTCGGCTATTAAATGATTTACTTCCAGAAATTTTGAAATGTGTGTATTAATATAATGCTCTTAGACTTTGGATAGGAACGATAGTAAAGCTATTGGCGTATAATTTGAGATATCGGATTTCGGTCCCTTTTTGGGGACGGGCTGGACATTTGCCAACTTCCAGCACGAGGAAAATATACCAGATTTGTAGGATTGGTAGAATATCTTAGTCGAAGCTGGTGCAAGTTCTTTAGAAAAGGTTTTTAAAATAGTGGGTGGAATTTTGTCCATTCCTGAAGCTTTATTGATGTTTAACCCCTTTAAAAGTTTAGCAACTATTTTGAGTTTGAAGTGGAGTTCATTCATATTAACTCCTGAAGACTCGATTTGGGGTATTTCTTTAGGAGTTTCCAAAACAGTGGAGTTCAGAGCAAAGCGTTCAGTTCGCTTTTCTTTCGTTCGCGCCAACAAGTTCGCTTTTCTTTGTAGAAACTCTTGTCAGAAATAGACATAGACGTAAGTTTTGAAGCTTTCGCTCTCTCCATTTCAGACTTTTCGTTTGAGGTAATTTGGTTAGTTATTGGTCTTTAGATATGGGGATCGATTAGCGGGAGTTTTGTTATGAATCCATATATATTAAATGATCTACGTTTGTTTCTAAGTGCGGTTTTGGGAGCTTTCGAATTCAAGTATTTTTGTTTGGGTTTTACTATGGAGAATGGGACGAATTTATTGATAGCAAATTTTATGGTTTCTGTAAAGTTTTGAGCAGAATCATTTACATTGTCAGTGTAAAAACAATGACGTTCGAAAGGAAAACCATAGAAAAAATTTTGAAGACCACTGTTATCCATTATTGAGTAGTGAGATATTTTACGGGCTTTGGGAACTGTAGGTTTAAGTAAATCAGTTTTGATAACTGATGAAATTAAATAATCATCCGAATTTCCAATACTTTCGCGACATCGACACTCGTAATATCTGGCATTGTGGTAAGATAGAGATCTAAAAGAAAACTATTATCACCGCCATTACAGGAAGTGAAAGTTGGGCTTTTAACAATTTGGAATAGGCCCTGAGACGCGGTAAAAATTTCTGCCAGCTTTCCACTATTGTCAACATCGTCGGTCGATTTGGAGAATTCCAACCATGATTTGTTGCGGACGTTGAAGTCACTGGTAACGATAACGTCACAATTATGGGACATTGCTCTAATCTCGTCCAGAATTTTTGTCAGTAAATTAAAAAAGTTTGGGCTACGTTGGAAAAAGATTGGGTTACGTTTGTTGGGGGACCGGTATAAAACTATTGTAAAAAAATAAGTAATTTCTGGAAGACAAATTTTTAAAACCATTGTATTGAAGCCATCACCGTGTAGTTCAAAATTTGGAAAGTATGTATACGCAAGACTCTCATGAATGAATGCGCATACACCCTGATAGAGTTTGAAAGCTGATTCAAGCCTATATTTGGAATTAAGTGATTCTATAGATAGAAAATTTTCAGAAACTTGTGTTTCTATAAGGAATAGAATGTTTGGTTTGTCGTGCTCAAGATGATGTTGCACGTGGTCATGGCTAGCATTCAAACCGCAGATGTTTTGAACATGTATTTTAAAATTATTGCTTGATTCATTTATGTGTTGTGCAAATACCTGCAAATACCGTGGACATGCCGCTTTATGGGCGGGTGGATTGCGCATCTTTGCTTTACCACTTGCAGACTTATATCCTTTCTGTTGTACTACCATATATGTATCAAAAGGTTTATTTTTTTGTTTTATTAAAGAATATGGATAACTAAGCAAAAAATCTTATCATATACAATATAATATGACATATGCCAATATTTCATGATATCTTCATCTTATCTTAATAATAACAAAATAATAAGTGAAAAACAAATTGTGAATCTGACACACATGGTTTACAAACAACCATAACTAAGTCTGATTGATTGTGCAACGATCCAATTAGTTTGATATTTATAAGCAATAGTAATGCAGCGTCACTAGCTAAATTGATATGTTAAGGTTGTTGGGAAATAGTTAGTCTAATTAGTCAAAAGTGTCAAAAGCTAGTATCCTTAGCTAACGTCACGCATATAATTGAACGTGAACTGAGCAGCCATATAATTTATGTGCAAGTTTTGCGCAATGATTTATAAGTGCGTCGCATGATTGTTATGAGTATAACATTCATTAGATTATTGACTATCTCATTTTTCTTTTGTTTTTTAATTGTTATTTTTTTGGAAATAAGATCTGAGATTAATTTTTAAAAAAGTGTTATCTATAGGTTGGTTATATTTTTTGACTATGGAATAATTTGACCATTTATATGTACAACAATGCTTTTCCTTGAAAAACTCACTGTTTTTCTTTTATATGTGAAAAACTTGTCTAAATATGTTTCATGTGGGTGTATGTCTATATGAAGTAATAAAAATTTTCATAGAACGAAAAAATTATATTGTAATATATTTTTTTAATTGTAAGATAAATGCAACTTACAAATATAAGAAATAAAAAAAATTGTGTATAGTATTATTTGATTCTTCGGAATATTTCTTATTTGCGTACATTTTTTTTAGGAGGCTACTATTGTTGTTAAAAAGGTCGTGAAATATTCCACAAGAATTTTTTAAATTATATTTCACACATAGAATGGTATTTCAAAGTCTCAAGTAGAGTTTCTGCTCGAACCATCCGGTCTCGAGATGCTCGAGAAAGATTTGTTATCTTAAACTCTCAAATCCCGAGGAACTATTTCCACATTTGCGAGATTCTCATTTCTCGAGAAATATTGTCGAGAATCTCAAAATTTAACAAACCTCCATAAATCCGATTCAATTCCTCAACAAAATGAACTTTTAGATAACTGTTGTAGACCCCAAACCGTCTTGGTATACTGCAAAACAACTTGAGGAGAGAAACGAGTTGCAATTACTCCAGGACGGCATATATAATTTTATTGAAACCGGGATTGACTGATTTTTACGAGTAAAAGTGTCAGTTGTAAAAACTTTCAATTATCCCAAATTAAATCATTTATGGAATAAAAATAAAGTTGATGCTGGTGATGTATAGTCGAGTGTGTTAAAACACTAGTCTATACATCGTTAGTGTCGACTGTTCGAATCCGGTTAAATGCAATATTACAGAGCCGATTTAGATGTTAAGTATTTGGTGGTGGTAGTTCATATGTTAGTATGTAAGGGTGATATGGGCTTCACCAGCCTCAACCAGTTAGTTAAGTAAAAAGAAAAAAAAAGTTGAAGCGGTTGCTTTAAATGATAGCCAAAGTACAATTGTCTCCCCAAGATTTTCCAATGGTGAAACAATTGGACGGTAAGCTATACATGCGTATAGAACCTAAAGCTGATGCAGTGCCTAACGACTTTCCTGTGTGGAAACTTTGGATACCAAAACCTTTAACTACTAAATTGATCAAGGAACATCACGACAATTGTATAGCTGCTCATGCAGGGGTAAAGAAGACCTTGGTGGGTCTTCGGCGTCTCTACTACTGGCCGGGCGTGGCATCTCAAGTTCATGATTATGTCGTGTCTTGTGATGTCTGCAAACAATCAAAGGCAACAAATCAGATATTGCGTCCACCAATGCAATCCCGATTTATAACAGATAGACCATGGCAGCGTATATATATATTGATTTGTTGGGTCCGTATCCCAGATCAAAATCTGGGAATACTGTTCTTCTGATTGTACTTGATCATTTGTCGAAATTTGTATTAATTAAACCACTCAGAAATGCTACTTCACCTTCTGTGAATACATTTCTGCGAAATGAAGTTTTTCTAACTTATGGTGTTCCAGAGTTTGTACACAGCGACAATGGTAAACAATTCCTCAGTAATTCTTTTAACACCCTGTATCTGATGGCAAAACTTATTCAACTCTTCGAACTTTACATAGTCTTGGTGAACCAATTGACATGAACTTAGATCACGCAGATTAATTAGCGATCGTTAGAACCCGCATAAAAAAATATATGGAAACAGCTTTTGCAAAGTCTCAACAGTACTACAATTTGCGTACGCGACCCCGAACATTCGAGCCACATCAACGAGTCTTGGTACGACAACATCACCTAAGTGATGCAGCAAACAAATTTTCGGCCAAGCTGGCTCCGAAATTCCTACCAGCCATTATAGACAGCAGGGTTGGTAACGTATTGTACAAGTGTACAAATTTGGATGGTAAGTCCATCGGGACTTTTCATGCCAAAGACATAAAAATATAAAATTTTTAGTATAGTCTCCGTTAAATTATTTTTTTTGTAATAGTCTTTCATTTTATCTTTATATTATTAATTATAATTAGTTTTTTTTTATCCTTAACTTTAATTGATTTATTAAAATTTCTCACCTTGGTTGTTCTAATAAATCATCCACTATGCTTAACATATTAACGTTTTCGTGTTAGATGTGAGCCGCTTAAGACTTTGTCTGCGGTTACCTGACTCTACTTTGAATTAGTTTACCCTCCCCATTCATTTTTCAATTAAATTTCAAAGTTTTTACTATTTTTCGAAATAGCTCTCATCGCTAACAATAGTCATGTTGTCTCTCATTGCCTGAAATTGAATTTTGGTACTTGAGTGCTTGGTACTTTGGTGCTGTTCAGTAAGAGTATTAGGTAGTTCTGTTATTTTTCTTTAGTTTTAGTTTGTTTTGGGAAATTTGATGTACGTAGAAAGAGATTATTAGGCTCATTTCTGTCATCAGTTCCACATACAATTACTGAACAGGCCTCTCAAGTATGGAATTTCGGTTGAAGGTCATGATGGTCAACATTTTTATTCCTTTTTATTACAATAGCACTTACCTTTAATTAAATAATCTCATATACCTGTATCTATCGCTTGACTCACTTACTAACTCTGTGCTGCAGCTTGGGGATTGTTGACGTGCCAGGACCCGGTGTGTCTCAACTGGGGAACTTTACTGCGAGACATGTTAGGTTATACAATCTTAATACAGTGGACCAACAAACCTTTTGCTTCATCGGTCAAGAATATAGGATGCAGATGAAATCAAATAATTCAAATACTATAAATGAATTTTTTTTATTACAAAATACCACATACATCATTTTCAAATTCATGCATCATGGTTGTACAACATCTGCAATTTCAAAATCTTTCATCACGTTACACAACATCTTCCATAGTGCTAAACATCTGGTTGTCTTGGGAGAAACATTCAATTCATCAATTCGAAAACTTTTCTAAATAACATCATCGTGATCATTTTCTTTTATTAATCCTTGCTAATTACCATATCTGCTGGGTTAGCGGCGGCTAACAAAACTCTGTTGTGATCACCATTCTGCATTCTCTAACTACGATATTACCTGACCTGCAATAAATAAGTTTTTGTTTAACGCTCAATTAAATAATCAGCTGCACATATAAAGAATCTTTTGATCACCCATCCAACCAGTATTTTTCTGACTACGCACCATCTGTGTCTGGATGTTGTTATTATTACATTTTTTTTCATTGTTTTGATTTAATATATGTACATACAAATCAAAACAAATGAAATACAAATATAAGAAATAACAGAATTATAACTTTTCTTTATTTTTGCGTTAGAATGAAAAAACAATACAAATGATATTCTCTCGTAAATGTTCTCTATTCTTTGGCGCTTTAATAAAACTTGTTGTCGGTTTCAAAAGAGAGACTAATGAGAGGGACGCATAATAATGAATCACCTTTTGTCCTTCATTAGATATAAAACAAAATAATATTTATGCTAGCACATTGCTGAAATCAAATTAATTAGTGTTTGATCTGAAATCGAAAACGATTAAAAAAATCTTTAAAGTTAGCTCATGGTCAAGAAAATAGAAACAAAATCGTGATTTCTTTACGCATATTTCTCAGACGGATAAAAATAAATAAAGATAAAATCAAAAAATTGATGATAAGTCCGCGATATTTGAAAATAAAAAAGTGAATTGATGCTCCCCGGAGTTAGTGATATAATATATAATATTCCTTTTTCTAGAAAACCATTTCACGTCGGTCATAATGCTGAGAATCAGAATGCGTTTTTTTTAAAGTCGGTTTCCCTACATAATGAAATGTATCGCGAAATCGGTTAAGGAAAATTAATAAAGAACTAAAACGCTAATGTTGGAGTACCGTTAGCAATAAATAATATTTTGTGAATATAAACATAAGATAGTGATTACCGTTTTGCATTTTGCGTTTAAAAAAAAGGTTTTTTGGATAAACTTTCTTTAGTGATAAGTTGATAATTCTTATTGTAGACAATTGTATGATAAACCTTTGATTAATGAAAAACAAAATATATGTTTATATCAAGTTTCGAATTTTCGTGTATGTACTTAATCTTGTTTGTGATATGGAATTAACAGTCAAAAATATAGAAACGGGATTGAAGAAGAAATAGAAAAGTAGTTTGTCGAGGGAGTGGCATTTGGATACTAGTTGGAAAGGGTTATTTGGAAATAACTCGCAGGATCATCGCCCAACATCAATTGCAAGTAATTTGAATATATATAAATTATAAATTTCCTTTTTTTTATTATACTTTTTATATAATGAATGTGTAGATGAGCTAATATTAGAGATTTATTTTCTTCCGGCAAGGGCCATATTGGTCTAAACATTTATTGTGAAATATATTATCCCGGAATATAACTGGACCCTCAGATCCAGTTGTAACACATTTTTTACCTGATTAAAAATATTTTTATGGACAATTTTTTCGAATATTTTCGCAAAAGAGTTCAATATTGAGATTGGGCGGTAGTTAGACACATTAGCCGGATCACCTGATTTGAAAATTGGTGATATGTATGACTCTTTCCATTTAGTTGGAAATACAGCTTGTTGTAATGATAAGTGTAAATAACAATGTCAGTGGACTGATAAGAGAACATAGTAATTTTTTTATGAAACTATTTGGAATTTGGTCTGGACCTGCTCCTTTATTAATATCAAGGTTTGATATGAGATTTAATACATCAGATTCTTCTATAATAATGTTTGAATCACCAAGGGCATTTTCGCGACGGTCACTATTTGAAGGAATCGAGCTGGGGTCTTTTTCAAAGACGGATTCAAAGTTTTTCGCAAACAAGTTGGCTATTTCAGCACAATGACCAGTTTTGACGTCCCCCGGATACATTTCTGTTGGGTATTCCGTTTTAGACGTTAAGGATTTTTTATAATTTCAAAATAATTTAGGGTTATATCTAATTTGTTCTTCCATATCCAACGTATACCGCAAGAAACATGCATTTATCTCAGCTTTTACCCTTTTACAAAATAATGAAAAAACTTTATAATCAACCGCGTTTTTATATATTTTCCAGCTTGTAAAAATTTTATATTTCTTTTTGATTAATCGTTTCAGTTGTGATGAGTACCATATTGGATATCTGTCACACTTTTCACCCGATTTATTATTTTTTTTTTGAATATCGTTGTAATAAAGAATTGAGTTTATTATAAAACAAATCGATTGACTCATTTATTGATAGATTGGAAAACATATCGTCCCATTGAATTGAATTGAGCTCATAAGAAATTTTTTCATAATCAAGTCGATGAAAATTAATTTGGTGGAAAAATTTATTCGGTTGGGTTTTCACCAAACGAGTATTTAATTCAATATGCAACGGCGGGTGATAGTTATCAATTTTAGAAAGTACGGGAATACTTTGCTGTATTTGAATCTGATATGGACAAAAATTCGATATAATGAGATCAAGAAGCTTACCCTGGTGATTTTTAACAGTATTGCATTGAGAAAGATAGTTACATGCTAATGTATCAAGCAAATATTCAGCAGAACGACCCTAATGTCTACTGACTGTAATATTTGCGTTATCATCAGTTATCCACTCAATTGAAGGTAGATTAAAATCTCCTAAGAACAAAAATTGGGTATTAGTACTAGATACAGCAATAAAATTAGCAACATAATCAAGGAAATATTTATACTCATCATATTTTGTTTTAGGTGTGAAATACACACAACAGATTACCAAAGAGTGTCCATTTAATAAATTTATTTTAATCCAAATATTTTCAGAATTGCAATCACATCCATTCAATTTTAATGCTGGAAAATTATGTTTTGTCGCAACCAGGACACCACCACCCAATTCTGAATTAGTTTTATTATAATCTCTATCAAATCTAAAGACCTTGTATCTGTCATCGAAAGCCTCACAGGAATCTATAGAATCATTCAACCAAGTCTCAGTCAATTATATATATACAAACGACGATTAATCCGAGGATTTATCTTCTATCCGCATTCATACAATCGACCCTAACTTCCATTTTAAGATTTCCTAATTTAGTTCTCAAACCCCTGCAATTTTGATAATAAATATTTAGATTATTCATTTTAAGGTGATGAAAATTAGATGAAATTTTAATAGCTTCAGAGTCGTCATCTTTCTTGCAGAAAACGTCACCATATTTCGCCCAAACATATTTATATTTGTATTCCACGGATTTAAGTAACGTTCTAGTTTCGTATAATATCCTTTTTTTGTTTGCAGTAAGATAATCCGTGATAAATATTTGAGATGTTGAGTTTTGAAATCCGATTTCAGAACCAATCATAATCGACTTAATTTTAGCAGCCTTACAGCCTTAAGGATCCTGTCTTTTAAATATTTTGAGTGGAATTCTACTGTGATTGGTTTAATTTTCGATGTTGAATTTGAGCGATGAATGTACTTTATTTGTTAAAGATCAATACTAAAATCAATAAATTTGCAAATTTTCCCCATAACTTCAACTAAATTTTCTTGTTTATTCATTGGAACACCATGAACTACCATAAAAGCACTAAATGAATGTTTTCCAGTATGTCACATCGAGTATTAGCTGTTTTCAACTCTGCACTTTCAAACTGCTCTTGTTGTTTACGGAAAATTTCAAGAATTTCTAATGATTTGGTTAGTTCACCTTGAGTTTTTTTGATTGATCCAACATCAGCCTTCATTACAACTAAAGATTTATAGCTTGTCATTCGCGCTATATAAATGTTAGTTACATAAATTGAAATTATAGCTTGTAATCCATGCTATTTAAATTTGCTATTCTATCTATTCATAAATAGATAATGAATGTTAATTCCACTTTGTTGCGGTTGAATTTATTTTAAATTCTTCTATTGAACTCTGATTTGTTAAATATGTGTGATGATAAATACAACGCCACTTATCCGTGTTCTCACAGTAAAAATACAACAGATGTGAGTATTTCAATTAACTCACGACTATAATAAGTATGGCACAACTTATACATAAATCAAAAACAATTTGATTTTTAAAACTACCCATCAGTCTATTGTTAATGATATCAGATCACTAAATTAAATTAAAGAAACTGATATGTAATACAAGTTACTATTTAATTTTTATAATAATAAATAACATTTTTTAAAGCATATTTCCTTAATTTTTAGATTAACATTAAACAATGTCTTCTTTAAATAATATAAAACATTTTTATTGAACTTGAAAAAAATCTAACTTATTATATTCAAAATGAAAAAAAATCTTTTTATTAATGAATAGAAAACTGTTAATTTTTTGTTTCAATTTTTCATCAACTACTTGATTCAAAAGTAAATTTAAATTTTTTTAGGTTTAACGTACGCCAGAGATTCACTGAATTCTGTTAAGTGTTTAGGTGTTAGGTTGAGTGCATTTTTATTACAGCTAGAACATTTCCAGTAAATATTGCCGTTTCCAATCTCACTAAACAATTCAGATATAATGTTTTCACATTTTTGTTGAAATGATAATTTGCACACAACACATTGACAGCCTTTATTAACACGACTGACCTTATCATTATAGATTTTACAGCTAGCCATACTTGCTTATTATATTAATCACACAATATAAGAAATCAAACTCTGCGAGCGATCAACGATAGTTTGGCGAAATATATGATTAATGACTTCTAGGTTTAAGACTTTACTACGATAAACAATTATAAAAAATTAAAAGTATATTCCTTTAGTAGACTTCTGTTTATCAGTAATTTATTAAATCAATTATAATTAGATTGGACAGTTAAATATAACTGGACCTTTAGCCACTCATTGTTTTATTTACATAGATTTTAAGTTATTTATTATCAAATATGAATTTGAAATATGAATTTTATTTACTCCTATTTTTAAACAGTTTAATTCTTCACTTTCCTTTATTACTTCGGTCTGAAAGACCTAAGTATTACATTCATGGGCTCAAAGTGAAATTCTTACCCCCACTTTTTTTTGGCATTTCTCGACGTTTTAGGACCTACTGATTCTAAAAAAGCAAAAAAAAAATGTATGTCTGTCTGTAGGCCGTCCGTCCGTCCGGCCGGCCGTCACAACCGACGAAGTCTAGAAAACGGTTGGACGGATTTGAAAATTTTTTTTTCTAAAAATAGGTTTACTTAATGGGAAGAGCCAAAAGGACGATGTGTTTGATAACTCTACCGGAAGTATGTCAAAAAAATCGTCAAGTGTGTGAAAACAAGGAAATTTGAATATTTTTTGCTTAAAAAACGTTCATTTTAAGTGATTACGAGTAGGAACATTGAATTTGGAGAAATTTTGATTATCGGGATTGGTATTTGAGACCAATATCTAGATTATTGCATTATAAGTGTGTCAGAAGAAAGATTTTTATTTATTTTTTTACCCAATTTTTTAGAAAAAAAAATAAAAATAATTGTTTGTTTGAAATGAAATTTTATTATTATTATTGAGAATTATGGCATTATAAGTTTGTCAAAAAAATGTTGTCAAGTGTGTCAAAAGAAAGATTTTTCTTTATATTTTTACCCAATTTTTTGGAAAAAAAATAAAATTAATTTTTTGTTTGAAATGAAATTTTATTATTATTATTGAGAATTATGGCATTATAAGTTTGTCAAAAAAATGTTGTCAAGTGTGTCAAAAGAAAGATTTTTATTTATTTTTTTACCAAGTTTTTTGGAAAAAAAATAAAATTAATTGTTTGTTTGAAATGAAATTTTATTATTATTATTGAGATTTATGGCATTATAAGTTTGTCAAAAAAATGTTGTCAAGTGTGTCAAAAGCAATGTTTTTATTTATTTATTATCCAATTTTTTTAGAAAAAAATAAAATAATAGTTTGTATGACATGAAATTTTATTATTATTATAGAGAATTATGGCATTATAAGTTTGTCAAAAAAATAATGTCAAGTGTGTCAAAAAATAATTTTATTTATTTTTTTAGCCAATTTTTTGGAAAAAGAATGTAGCTGTTTTTATGACGTAAATGTAATTTAAAATGAAATTGGACATGGAAATTTTTGATTTTGTTATAGTTTTTGAAATATTTTTGGAATTTTGAAAAAGTTTGTATTTTTGATTTTGTAATAATTTTTGCAATATTTTTAGAATTTCGGAAAAAGTTTTAATTTTTGATTTTGTAAGAATTTTTGGAATATTTTTAGAATTTTGAAAATTTTTTAATTTTTGATTTTATTATAATTTTTGGAATTTTGAAAAAATTTTCAATTTTTGATTTTGTAATAATTATAGCAATATTTTTAGAATTTTGGATAAAGTTTGAATTTTTAAGAATTTTTGAAATATTATTGGAATTTAGAAAACGTTTATTGATTTTATTCTAGTTTTTGGAATATTTTTGGAATTTTGAAAAAGTTTGATTTTATTTAATTTAACAATATTTTTGGAATTTTGATTATAATTTTCCGGCAACGTATTGATGTTTCGTGTTAGTTTTGTAATAAATTTTTTAACAGAGATAAAAAATACTTGTACTTTAACAAAGAGTTATGTCTGGTATACATCGCTGCCCAAAACTAAAAACCATGTCCTCATAAAAGTTTTTTGCCGAAAACTATATACAAATCCTTAACCCAGACCGAAGTCTTGATATCTCAGAGCTGTGAGATTTCAGCCCCTCCATATTTTTTTAATTAAATTAAATTAATAATTTTACTTTGCAGAAACAATACTTGATTTAATTTATATGATGTGTGTAATTATTAAACTTGTAATTATGGCATTATAATTTTGTCAAAAAATTAATGTCAAGCGTGTCAAAAAATGATTTCATTTACTTTTTTAGTCAATTTTTTGGAAAAAAAAAATTAGTTGTTCTTATGACATAAATGGAATGGAAATTTTTGAATTTGTTATAGTTTTTGAAATATTTTCGGAATTTTGAAAAAAAATTGTATTTTTGATTTTGTAATAATTTTTGCAATATTTTTAGAATTTTAGAAAAAGTTTTAATTTATGATTTTGTTATAATTTTTGCAATATCTTTAGAATTTTGAAAAAAATAGAAGTTTTGAATTTGTGAATTATATATATATATTTTTAGAATTTTGAAAAAAGTTTCAATTTTTGATTTTGTATTTTTTTTTAATTGTTGATGAACTACTTAAAGTATTATTCTAATGAAAATTTTTTAATTGAAAGAGTTCTTATACACTTTAATAATATTTTATTTTTCTTAATATATTTTCTGTCTCTATGAGACCTTCTTCAGAGAAAGAATTTTGATTTCTATAATGAATAATGAATTCCATTATAGAAATCATTCATTCTCTGAAGAAGGTCTTATGGAGACAGAAAATATATTAAAAAAAATAAAATAATATTAAAGTGTATAAGAAGTCTTTCAATTAAAAAATTGTCATTTTGATTTTGTAAGAATTTTTGGAATATTTTTAGAATTTCGGAAGAAGTTTGTATTTTTAAGAATTTTTGGGATATTATTGGAATTTAGAAAATGTTTAAATATTTGATTTTATTCTAATTTTTGGAATTTTTCAATTTTTGATTTTGTTATAATTTTTGCAATATTTTTAGAATTTTGAAAAAAAATAAATTTTTGAATTTTATATATATTTTTAGAATTGTGAAAAAAGTTTGAATTTTTGATTTTGTAATAATATTTGGAATATTTTTAGAATTTTGAAAAAATTTTGATTTTATTTAATTTTTACAATATTTTTGGAATGTTGAAAGAAATATGAATTTGTGATTTTGTAATATTTTCTCGAAACGCTAAATAGAAAGGTTTTTGATTAGTTTGCTTATTGTATCATCTTTTCAATAAATTATGTTAATATATGATCTGTTATGATTTTTCGGCAACGTATTGATGTTTCGTGTTAGTTTTGTAAAAAAATTCTAAGCAGAGATAAAAAATACTTGTACTTTAACAAAGCGTTATGTACGCCAAATGTAGTGCAAAAAGGTTTCCCTCTATTACTACTACGTAACTAAATTGTAGTGCCACTAATATTTCTTTAATGCCACTATATAATAAAATGTGGTGCCAATGTTCGTTTTGGTACACTACTGTGATGGTGAGTAGTGCGAATATTTTGCTTAACACTACTTATTGGAATGTATAGTGCGACTGTTGTACTTTACACTATCGTTGATTAAATACGAGTATTGTAACACGATCTCATGCTCCTTAAACCAGACAACTTTTCTTAAAACACGTTTTAACAGGTTTATATTAAAGTATAGTTTTATTTGGTATTAACTTTTAAGCATTGACAATTAGTTCACAACTTTTATAAACTTTTAACTTATACACTATTTTTGTTCACTTTCACAACTGACGAACTTGTAATTTATAATTTAGGAAATACTTTATTTTGTTAATTTGTTTTTTTTATTATTAACGGGTCTATTGCTAATTATATTCTGAACTTGACTTGATTGAAAAACGACCGACTTACTTACTACTGAATTTTGTAGACTGCTTGATTTTATTGATTTTTTTACAAATTGACTCTTGATTTGAATTTTAAAATTGACTCCAAAAAGGACTGACTTGATTCGATTTGTTTATTCCGACTACTTCGATTTTCTATTAAAATATTTCTTTTATAATTTAAAAACGATTACTCGTTGACCTTATTATTATTTGGGATTTCTGTAAAATCGATCCACTGACCAAACTTTAGTTTTTTGTTTTTATTAAAAAGTTGTTGTTGTTGTTGTTGTTTTTTTATTAAAAATTACATAATGTAATTTCGCGAAATTAACGCTTATTTTAATTTAAATAAAGATTTAGGTTATTATCGCGGAAATATTGTTTTGATAAAATTGGAATAAATGTTCGATTTGCGAAAAAGGTGTTATGAAATTGTAATCGATTGAAATGGAAAACTAGAGTTTAGGTCAATGTTGCGTTTTTGTTGGACTCTTTATTTATAATTTTGTATAGAGATAACATAACTCATAACTGTATACATCGCTGCCCAAAACTAAAAACCATGTCCTCATAAAAGTTTTTTGCCGAAAACTATATCAAAATCCTTATCTCTCCAAGTCTTGATATCTCAGAGCTGTGAGATTTCAGCCCCTCCATATTTTATTTCAAAATTGATGCTTTCCAACGTAAGTCGTGTAAATGTTTTGTTTAATTTTGCATGTATTGATTTATTAAAATATATTAAAAGGATGACGAAAAAGTACTAATTTTTTGCTCTTACAAATGGATGAAAGTAAAGAAAAATAAAACTAGTTCGATGGGGGTGTGACCATAGGGGCCACGCCAAGAAGTTCCCGTAAGATTAAAAACTAACCAGTTACTGGATAAGGTATACTAAAATACCAAACATAAAAAAAATTGTACAATATAATTTAACTGCAATAAATACAAATAAAAAACGAAAAATTACAAAATAAATATTAAAACAAATTTGAAAAAAAAGTCAACAACAAAAAGTGAATATTAGCTCAATGAGGGTTTTTAAAGCCTTAAATACGCTAAATAAAGATTTATTTATTATACGACACATCAATTGTACTAATTTTTTAAATAGAACTTGAATGTGTACGTGCAGTGTGTAATCATATTTAAATTTAATAACATACTAACACTCAAACTGCAAACTAAAATAAGTTGTCTAGACCGATTCAGAAGGTATTGAAGGTGAAGATATCATTAAAATGATCAATATCAAAAATGATCTCCAACACAACGACCTAACGTTATGGTAAGATAAAAGGTCAGCATTTGTGTGATGAACGGCGACCACTATATACAAGACACCTAAAAAGCAAGTTTGTTGTATCTCATGTTAACTAAAAAGTTTTACTAAACATTTGGCAAAAATACTTAATAACTGTGGCTGTTGTTGTGATATATTTAAAAGAATAAGATAAAGTTATTAACCGAAAGTGACAAGTTGCAAAACTACTATAAACATTACAAAAACCTTATGCTCTAAGCTTCAACAAAATTAAATGTCAGGACTGAGTGTTATTGAAGTCTAAAAAAAAACAGTTGTTCAACGAACCACAGACATCCTCCCCAACTCCTTTGCCAAATTTTGAAAATAGCTCATTCAATATAGCATATTTTCCATATTCAAATAAACCCGGATGCGTTTACAGCTCATTTTAATTCAAAAGTTTCATCAAGTTCTCATGCGTTTGCGTAATGAAAATAACACCTATTTTTCAAATTTTCTTAAAAAAACTTAAAAAGTAAAATAGCAATTGTTTATACAAATGTCATTATAAAAGGCTGACATGATGACAAACAAAATGGGAGGTAAATGATCTTGATAGCATTATTTATTCTCGTAATATTTGCAAAAGATGATTTTCAGTTTTTTGGAAACCCCTAAAGAATAAATTATTTCATTAGAAAAGGACTGGGCTGTAAGTTACGAGCAAGATATATCGATTGTGACCATTGAAGTTGAAATAGGATTATACGTTGTTGCGAAAGCGTTGGACAAATTCTCGTCCACTTACAATGATACTCACGCACATACCCACACAAACATACATATTGGTAGCTAAAAATAGCCTAAACAGCTTCAGGAGGTCTTGAAACGTAAAGATATTATAAAAATTTCGATTTCGAAAATCGACCCAAAAACAATAACTTCTCATATCGGGAAGTTAATAAACAGTTGACCAGGCAACCTACTCTCGAACCTCTGACCTTTTTGTCAAATTTAGAAAATAACTCAGGTTTTTGATATTCAAGTAAACCCGAATGCGTTTGCAGCTCATTTACATACAAAAGTTTCATCCAGATATCAGGCGTTTGAATAAAGAAAATAACACGTAGTTTTTTCACATTTTGTTAAAAATCTCAAAAACTAAGATAGCAATTGTTTATACAAACCTCATTATAAATGACATGATGACAAACAATATGGAAGCTTTATGACCTTGATAGCATTATTTAATCTTATGATATTTGCAAGAGATGATTTTCATTTTTTTGGAAACCACTAAAAAACAAATGATTTAATTTCGCTAGAAAAGGACTGGGCTCTAAGTTACGACAAGATACATCGATTGCAACCATTTTCGCTAAAATCAACCCATCCGTTGTTGAGAAAGCGTTGGGCAAAAATTCTCCATACAGCGATAACACACACATACACACACACACCTACAGACTGCCAGCTTAAAATAGTCTAAACAGCTTCAGGAGGTCATGAAACGTGAAGATATCATAAAAATTCCAATTTCGAAAATCGACCCAAAAACAATAACTTTCCATATCGGGAAGTTAATTAATAGAATAAAAACTCCAAAGGAGTGAAATCGAAAAAAGTAAAAATTTCGTTCTTCGAGGAAGAACGATATTGAAATTATAAACATTTATGAATACTATTTTAAGGAGTGAAATGAGGGCTTGAATAAAATAAAATTATAATCTCTGATATATACAGTTTAATTTATTATTGATAGAAAAAAAGATAAAATTACTAATTATAATCCTAGTGATCGTTCCAGAAAAAAACATGATTTTTGTGTCAGTTGCATTATGCATAGTGTTAAACCCACTCATTTATTGTGAAAAAATAAATTTTTTTTCTGGTTTAAATGTAAACATGTTTTGAATTTAGGCGTCTTTAAAAATATTTTATTTTGTTTGTACACGCTTCTTGTTTTGTATTTGTTTAGGCTAAAGCAGGCATGGCGAACCTTTCTCCATATGCGTGCCAAAAAAATACAATCTATTTTTATGAAATTGCTAACGTGCCAAAAATAGGTATTGTTAAAAAATACAATTATTACAAATAAAATAAAAACAAACGTTTTGCAAAATTTTATTACAAAAATTAAAGTGAACAATATATTTCAAAAATTACAATCTACAATATAATAGTCAACAAAAATTATAATAATATACATATTTTAAAAATTACAATTAACAATATAATAAATAATCAACAAAAATTATAATCAATAATATCTTTCAAAAATTACAGTCAACAATATAATAATCAAGAAAAATTAGAATCAAGAATATTTTAATAATACAAAGTTGTAATTAAACATTATTAATATTTTTGTATTATTAAAATAATTGGTATTGTGGATTGTGTTCAACAATAAAATATTACAAACAATATTTTATTAAATTCTTAACATATATAATTTTTAATATGAGTAAACATTAATAATAAGTTTATTAATGCGATTTTTGTTGCTGCATCTTGGATGACAAATATTTAATGTCAGGTTCATAATTCGTTGCCTTTAACAGAACACACGCCGAACTAGATTGATCAGTCATTCTGGTTCTAAAACGGTCCTTTATAAAATTCATTTCGGAAAATAATGACTGGCACGCAAATGTGGAAGAAAAAATTGACAATATAGCCGTCGCTAATGTTTTTAAACAGTTAAAGGTTTCGGGTATGCTATTCCAAGTTTTCAGTATTTCCAATTCTACGTTGTTTTTAATTTTATCCAATAAAAGTTCTCTTTCTATGATTTCCAAAACATTTCTTAAATCTACAAACTTTTGTTTCCATATTGAACTCGATTGGAAATCGATCAATTGCATTTCAATTTCTTCTAAATTCAACCATTTAAAAATTTCCAAATTAAGACTATCTGGTGATATTGTATCTGGATTTAATATAAATTTTGAGGTTTCTGCAAATTGTCTGAACTGGTTAAATCTCGAGAAAAATTCCTCCATAACTGATTGAACAATCGCAGAAGACTGCTGTGTTAACTTAACTTGATCCGGTTTTTCGTGGACTTCTACGTCTGCAATGAATTTTTTAGGTTTGGGAATTATTTAAATGTGTTGGATATAACGTCGCGATTAAAAACTTTTAATTTGGCTTCGAATGCTTGGATTAAATTAAACACAATCATAACAGTCTTGTTAACACCTTGCAATTTAAAATTTAATTCATTTAGATGTACACAAAAGTCACTATAAAAAAAACATTAATTTCATAAGCCATTCCACGGACTATATTTTGCAATGATTTTCTCTTGATCCAAAAAAAGTCTAACTTCGTCTAAACACTCTACAAATCTTTGTAAAACTTTACCACGGCAAAACCATCGGACATTGTTGTACATTAGTAATCCACTGTACCCTGAGTTTACCTCAGTTAATAATTCTAAAAAATTTCGTTTGTTTAAAGCCCGTGCGGATATAAAGTTGATTATTTTTGTAACAATGTTCATAAAGTCTTCTAGTGATTTAAAACTTGCCTTCGCACATAAAACCTGCTGGTGTATAATGCAATGGAACCCTAGAATTGGATATTCAACGTGTTGTGCAAATAGAGTAACAAACCCATTTTCTACGCCTCTCATACTACGAGCACCGTCACTAGTTACTGAAACAATCTTGGCAATATCTACTTCTCTTTCCTCAAGTGCATTTATAACAGCGTTGCAAATATCTACTCCTTTTGTTGTTGTTGTTAAAGAAATTAAACTTATCAACTTTTCTTTAATTTTATTTCCCACACAATATCGAAGAAAAATTGCTAATCGTGCTGATCCTGTTATGTCGGTACTTTCATCGAGACAGAGAGAAATTAAGCTTGAAGATTGTATGTCTACTTTTTGCTGATCAGTAACATATTCAGCCATTGCCAAGATTCTATCCTTAACCATGCTTCCTTTATATATTCACCATCACTAAAAGGTTTCCCATGTTTGGCAATAACGTTCGAGGTATAAAAACTTGCAGCAGTTATATTTGAAAGACCGCCAGTAAATTTCGCTAGAGATGTGGATTGAACATTTCTATTTTTGAAATCGAGCAATAAATTTTCTTTGTTCTTGCATACTTTTTTCAAAGCGCGAGTTATGGTTTGTCTGAAAATGTCGTAGATGTGCTACATACAACTGTGCCAGAACATAAAACACATACTGCCTTATTATCTTTACTGATCATACCATATTCTTCAGTCTTCGGGCTTTGAAAATCTCTGCTGCTTGTTGAGTCATTTAATTTTTGTTTTTTTTTTTCACTTGCCATTACAAATATGTAGATTTACAACAATTTATTTGACTGACTTTTTTACGTATAATTTCACCGGAACGCCGTTATACTATGGGTATATCGATTGACTAAAGACTAAAAGCCGAGACATAACGAACGCATAATTTCTGAATTTACAATAGTGATCGTGTTTTTTCTAGTAAATGGCAGAGATCGGAGACATAATTTAAACGTAAAACAAATTATTTTTTATTATTTATTATTATTATTTTTTTGAAAATCGGATGTTCCGTGTTTTTTCATTATCGGAAATATATCAGGCTATATATTTCTTTTCTGAAAACCTCTACAGATTTTTTATGTAAACAACTTGAAGTTATCACACAAAAGATATACATACATATTGTAAAAATTGTTGGTTAGAATAGTTATTTACGTATCGAGGACTGAGAGTAGAAGATTGCGCCTGCGGTTCATATTGAAGCTCAAAGCGAAGCGAGGGATTTTATAGAACCAAGGGCGTAATCTTCCTTTCAGCCTGAGTGTATGTACAACGTTTTATGCACAATTGCATAACTAAATTGTAAAATAAATCATTTTTTGAATTTTTTAAGATATATTTCGACATTGACATTTTTTACGAAAACATTCGAAAGAACCAAACATGCTATGATTTTCATTATAAACTTCATAAGTTCATACAATAATTTACGCACCATCGAATCGTAAAACACATTTTGTTTGTTACTAAATTGTAAACGTCATTTATTCGAACTGTTAGCTGACGTTGAAAAGTCATTTTTACTGGCTAGTAGTGTTATGAATTTAACAAGTTAGTAGAGAACATTTTTATTTCTTTGTTTCATACATTTTCAATTTTTTTCTATGGTTTCTGAGTTTTGACCAATAATTTGGAAGAAAACAGAATTTGATCATTTTTAATTTTATTCGACTTTTATTTAGTTGATTACAATTTAGTAACAAATAAAATATTATACAAGACACGCGAGGTAACTGGTTTTGCTGGCTCAAGGAGGTAACTAACTCGTCTTCGACTAGTCAGTTATATCCTCCATTCGCCAGTAAAAACCATTTACCTGGCTTGTAATGTAAAATACTATATTACCCACAAACTAATCGTAAAACACATTTTACAACCTATTTATCATGGCTGAAAGTTGAACTTAATGCTGATTAGAACAAACAAATTAATTATTGTATGAAGTTTATAGAGAAAATCATGGCATATTTAGTATAATTCTCAAAATGTCTAGCGAGTTTAAAAAATTCAAAAACTGATTTATTCTACATTTTAGTTGTGCAATCGTGCGTAAAACGTTGTACATACACTCAGACTGAAAGGAAGATTACGCCCTTGGTTCAATAAAAGCCCTCGCTTCGCGTCGGGCTTCAGTATGAACCGCAGGCGTAATCTTGAACTTTCAGCCCTCGATATGTAAACAACTATAACATCATAGTTATCGTGGCTGAAAGTTGAACTTTAAGTCCTCCGCAAAATAAAATCCTGTTGCTATATAAAATGTTAGTCTTTTTCTACTCTGCCGCCCGTAAAATAATTGCCCGTAAAATAATCATAAAATTAGAACAAACAAATAAATCATGGCATGTTGAGTTTTTTTTTTTAAATTTTCAAAATGTTTAGCGAGTTTATAAAATTTAAAAACTGATTTATTTAACCATTCAGTTGTGCATTTGTGCGTAAAACGTTGTACATACACTCAGGCTGAAAGGAAGATTGCTTATTTGGTTCAAAGAAAGCCCTCGCTTCGCATCGGGCTTCAATATGAACCGCAGGCGTAATCTTCTGCTTTCAGCCCTAGATGTGTAAATATCTATATGTGGTTTGTTCTAATTTTATGATTATTTTAAGAGCGATTATTTTACGGGCGGCAAAGTAGAAAAAACACTAATGTTTTATATAGCAACGGGATTTTATTTTACGGCCGTAAAGTTCAACTTTCATTCACGATACCTAGGATGTAAAATGAGTTTAACGATTCGTTTGTGCGAAAAAAATGTTACTCCAGAGTTGTGTAAATTATTTTGAGAAAAAAATCTTTATTTTATATCTTCTCTATAATCTTTATTTATAAATAATTATTTTTATTCAAATTTGTAAACAAACTGTTTTAAATATTGAAGAAATTATTCTGTAGGGTTGAAATGGTTGAACTTTAATTTTATAAATTAATTATTATATTTATTTTAATTATGAAACAAACTTTAATTTTATTATTAAAGTTATATTTTACAAAAATAAAAAATTATGTCAAATAAAATAACTTTGTTTTAAAATATTTAATTTAAAAACCAAAAAGATTCACGTGCCAGCAAATTTTTCATACGTGCCACTGATGGCACGCGTGCCATAGGTTCGCCATGGCTGTGCTAAAGTATTTTGATAACCATTCTTGATAAAATTGGTATTGCGTCTTTCGGACTAAATTTATCTGTTTTGACAAAATTAATTAAAATTGATTTATAATTGACGTATTTAAATTTATTTTTCTTAACTGTTTGGTTTGACGTAATATTTAATTTACTTAAAATTTTGCATGACGGAACACTATCAATATTAACTAAATGGTAATTTGCAAACTATTAGGTCTAAAATAGGCGCGAAGCAACCTAAATTCTACGTTGATTCGATAGGACTCTTTAATAGGTAGAAAAACCTTTAAATAGAACATTTTACCCATAAAATTACGTCGAATTTTCCTCGCATTGGTCGATCCGTCGTAAGCTTACACCAAATTATTAAGTTATTGGGCTATTATTTTGAAAATGTACATTTTTTGCCAATTTTTAAATTTTTGATTTTTAAAAAATCTGAAATTTTGATATATTGTTCGTATTGACGAAAGAAAAAATGGAATTTCTGGTTTTATTTTTTGAATACTCTGAATCGGAGTTATTCGCGGTTGAATTTTTGAGGCTTTTTCACGTAGTTTTGGTAATGGAATCAATGTTTTGTTAATAGATGCCATAAATTTCATGCAATTTACGTATATTTTTGCAACTAAAGAGAAAAATGATTGAATAATTGAAATGTGTAAGTTGGAAATTAATAATTTTTCTCTTTTCGCTAGGCGGCGCGTTAAACCTTGGTTTACTTCAAAGCTCATATCTCAAAAATCGTTCTTTTTGTTTTTTTCACAAATTTTAAAGTAAACACATTCAGCTATGAAATTAAAAAATAAAAAGTGAAAGATTCCATATCGATTTTTTTCTACGATTTTTTAAAGTTTAGTATATGAAAAATTCACATGTGTTTTTACATCAAATTAATTATGCTTTACTAAATGTGAATCTAATATATTGAAAATTTTATATTTTGACATCTGTACTAAGTTTGAAACATATTCTGTGCAATACTCATTGAAAAACATGATTTTATTGAGAATAAGGATTGGAGATTCCAACGATCGAAGATTGTGATTTACTTTCAACATCTTTACACTGACATAAGAATGAGACTACTATTAATAATTTTTTGCATGAGTTAACGTGAGATATCACATACCACTGGCAATATTAGTGAGATATCACTAGCCAAGGTGATATCTTAATGGTGCTGGCGAATGAACTGTATTCAGTCAACTGTAGCACCCTCAATCTTTGCAATGACATACTCCTTGATGGTGGCAAGCTGTTGGTTTCTCGAAGAAACGAGCCCTCATATAACTCTATCTGGGGCTTTAATCGTTGGGGAAGATAGTGCGACACATAATCAAGGATTATGCCACTAGCTGGATTATTGGAAACCACATTTTAGTTTTGTTCCTGCAAAATTTTAAAACAAATTTGCTTTCTATCACTTATTTTTTTTTTATTTTCTCTATCCTATCATGAAACATTGGCCTATGCCATATTTTATATGTGATAGGAATTATCGTTTAGTTATCCATTATTTAACAAAAAATATAAAGTAAAAACAAAAAAGAAAAATTTGCGCCCATTAACATCCTTAGAACGCATGTTGTTGTGGGACCTTGGTCTTAAAAGGTGTTTATGTGTTGTTGTAACACAAATTGTACTACATAACACATTTTATTAAAAAAAAAAAATATATGGTATTGAATGTCAAAATCTGTCAGATCATAATAACAATTTTGGGCCGGTCGTCCGTCAAACCTTAGTAATTTCAAAAGTTTTTGTTTCTAAAAACAGGTTTCGTGAATGGTAACAACCGAAAGGACGATGGGTTCGATAGCTGTACCGGAAGTGTGTCAAAAAATCATTACATAAGTGTGTCAATAAAAATTTGTTTGCTTAAAATACGTTTATTTTAAGTAATGAGTAGTACATATTGTAATTGAATGTGGAGAAATCTTATTAGTAGCCCGAAATAGGCACATTTGAAAAATATCAGGTTGTTGAAGATTAAATGTTGTTCTTTTACAAAATTTGTAATTAATAAGAATAAGCGTTTAAGCTAAACCGAAAAGTACTGAGAGAACTTTTTTGAGAGAATTATGTGTAAGTGGTCTGTGAAAATGGTCAACTTTGGTCACTGAAGATATCTAATAAATACAATTGTTAAAAAGTCAAATTGTTGCAAAAAAATGTCATTTTTTAAAATACAGATATTTAAATTTTTAAAAGCAGCATTTACGTTAAATGAAGAGTTTTTTTAAGAAGTTTTCTCGACTAATAGAAATAGCTGGATTGACAAATATCGAGTCATAGACTCGAATATATACAACTTAAGGGGAATTTTAATTTGAAGGGGTTTTTTGTGAGCAATTAACCTTTAGTATATATTGGAAAAGTCACTTGAATTTTGGAATTCGAAATAATTTTTCATTTTCTCTAAAATTACTATAGTAATAATACTATATTCCATAATTAGTGATGGTTGGTTTCGAAGTTTGTTTTACTTGAGATTTCTACAATCAATCATTAATAGAAGCCTAGAGCTGTAGGAAGAATATTTTTCTGTTGCTTGAAATAAAGATGTAGCTGTATTCTTAATAAAACCCGGTCTCATTCCTCCTCAGTGATCGAATCCTAGAACACACAAAAAAATTTTATGGTTAAATTGATCAAAAAGAACCATGCTTTTAGAGAACCATAATATGGTGATATGTTAACTTTATTTTATGGTTGCTATTATATATAAGGAACCATAAAATGGTGATAGATAACCAAGTTTTATGGTTGTTATTATAGATACAGAACCATACTATGAATATAATTGACCACATTTTATGGTTCTCTAAAATATGATCAATTTAACCATAAAATTTTTTGGTGTGAAAGGCAAACGAAATTTGTGTACCAAATTGAGAGGTATGATAATTCGGAGGAAATAGCTTCATTGTTTATATCTAAAACAGAAAAATTTCTTTAATTTTTTATTTAAAGTTATAAATTTTAACGGTTATCAAAACTATATATAGCAGTATGGGTGTGTTTTTTTACAAATAAATTAAAAAGAAGTTTAAAAAACTTGGATATTAGTTGCAATAATGCATAAAGTTCGAACATTTGTTAAGTTAATCTAAAACTAAAATCAAATTTGACCCTCCCTCCCTATATACAAAAAAAATCTGTGCTTGTTTTTAAAAAATCTGTATTTGTTTTTAATTACTTCACAGACTTTTTTAAAAAATTATCAATTAAAAACAATTGAAAATGTAAATTGCTAAAACATATTAAAAGTTTCCTTGATAGTTGTGCTATATTTTATAAAATAATTGAAAATAATTACGAGAGCAATTTAAATTTATTGTGTTATTTGCAGTGATTATTTAACTCAAATATTTTATAATAGACAAGCAATATTTTCAAATGACACGAACAAATATTTAAGGTATATTATGAAAACTTGTTGTCAAACTTTTTTCATTATGGACAAATTAATTTTTAATTGATAAAATATCAAAAATTATATGTATAACCAAACAAATATGAAATCCAAATGATGAAATGATTTAAATGAAATCCAAAACGTCATAATTTGTTCATTTCTTTTTACACAGTCGCAGGGAGGGAGAAACTATTTTATTTTTGTGGTAGGTTTTTTTTTATAGATTTAAAAAATACTCACAATAATTGTACAATTATGAATCAAATGAAACATTTACGCACGTCTTTTTTTTTTTTTTTTTTATTAATTAGTTAGACATGTTTAGCACACTAAATATGAAATATTCATTATTTAGACTCTTTGAATATCCGAAGATACCATGTCAACTATAAAGGAAGGAGATGAGGAAAATGGAAGGAATGGGGATATAGGGATAACTATACTAATTTTTTTAAATGATGATGGACATTTTCTTTAAATGCCTGAGGGGAAAATTCATCGGGAAATACAGAGGAAGGCATTGAGTTCCACAATTTGGCCACTCTATTAAAATAGTCGTTCTGAAAGGACACGGTTCTGCAACGAGGTATTTGTACAACAAATGGATGGGATGACTCGGCAGCTCTTGTTTGTCGACTATACTGCGCACATGATGGAAGGATATTTTGAATTTCTTTAGAAGAGAATTTGCTAAAGTTATATTTATAGTAGATTGATAATTCAGCCACATTTCTTCTGTGCTGGAGTGAATCAAGCTGGTCCGTTAGTTTGGTATTACCAATCAACCGTATTGCTTTTCTCTGTACAGAGTCTAGACATTTTATTGTTGACTGACAAGCACCTCCCCAAACATGACAGCAGTACTCCATACATGGACGAATAAAGGACTTGAAGATTAGCAAAATTTGCTCGGGATTGAAATACTTTTTACATCGACTCAAGAATCCTAATTTTTGCATTGCAGATTTAGCGAGGTTGCACACATGTTTATTCCATTTCAGGTTATTTTGAATATCCACTCCAAGAAGTCTAACTGATTCAACCTCACGCAATTCCTCGTGGTTTATCTTAATAGGGAAATTTTTATGTCGCTCTATTCGTGAAAGACGGCATAGTTTTGTTTTGGTTGGATTAAATGAAACAAGATTACGATCACCCCATTCCATTATACGCTCCAGATCTCTGTTGATAGAATCAATTAGCAGCTCTCTATCGGTGGAAACTGTAGTATGAGATCGAAATTTAGGAGATGCATGTGATGCATGCAATGTGCTGTCATCAGCAAAACTATGTATTGGATGCACTGTGGAAATAAGTAAGTCATTAATGTATAGAAGAAACAAGGTTGGTGAGAGTGCAGAACCTTGGGGAACCCCAGCATTGGTTGTGAAAATATTGGTTGTGATACCATCTAAATTAACGTGAAATTGGCGACCTGTAAGAAAACTATGAATCCACGAGACAGTAAGATGGTCTATGCCATAAGATTTTAATTTAGCTATAAGATTTTTATGCCACACTTTATCAAATGCTTTCGAAATGTCAAGTGAAATACTGAATGTTTCACCGTGGTTTTCCAGCGATTTGTTACAGAGATGGGATACGTAGGCTAACAGATCACCTGTTGCATGACTTCTACGAAAACCATACTGCTTATCATCAATAATTCGCGACATTTCCAAATAATCTATCAAATTGTAGTTAACATATTTTTCAAATATTTTAGCTAAAACCGACAGAATTGCAATTGGTCTATAATTGTTAGGATCTATCTTACTGCCTTTCTTTGATATGGGTTGAACGCTGGCCAGCTTCCAAGAATCGGGAAATATTCCGGTTTTATAAGATAAATAGAAAATTTTTGTTAAAATTGGAGCTAGTTGCCTAGCAAAGTTTTTAAGAATGAGGGGTGGAATACCATCGGGGCCAGCAGATTTGTTGATGTTGATAGAAAGAAGCATTTTCCGTACAATATTGCAACGAAAAATAATTGGTTTCATTTTCGTTACAACTGGGGGAATGAGTGTAGGAGAATGGGGAGGTTCAACTATGTTTGAGTTTTCTGCGAAAATACGACCCAAAAGATCCGCCTTCTCTTTCGAGTTGCTCACGGGAATGTCATTCAGAACTAAGGTTGGAATAGAGGATCGAGTAAAATTGCTCTGTACTGATTTAACTGCCTGAAAGAAACTACGTGAGCCAGATGGGTGCTCGGCGAATTTCTTTGCTTTCTTCTGGATAAACGCTTCTTTGTCCAGGTCTATTTTGTATTTACTAATATTTCTGGCTTTCTTATAGGCGCTATGGGTTTCAGGTGTTTTATTAGCGTTATACGTCTTAAATGCTTTGCGTTTATTCCTCACTGCTTCATCAACATCCCGCGTGAACCAAGGCTCAGTTTTAGGTGTGATTAATCGATTTGGAATAAACCGCCGCATTCCGTCTTTTATGATTTCAGACATTCTTATTGCTGACGTGCTAGGATCTTGATCAACACAACAAATAGTTTTCCAAGGTGTTTCATCATAAAAGCTTCTCAGTCCCTCACAGTTGGCGCGTTTGTAGTTCCAAACGCGACGAGGATTTGCTTTAATTTGTGTCGGTGATGTAAATTGCACTATTGCTGATATTAGTAAATGGTCCGATGTTCCGAGGGGTTGTTCAACTTTTGTCTTCGTAGTATCTGGTTCGTTTGTCAAAAACAAATCCAGCAAATTATTGTTATGATGTGAATTGTCTGCGATTCTAGTGGGACACTCTATCATTTGCGTCAAACCGTGATAATCTGCGATGATAATCTGCGACGTCAATGGGAAAACATAACTTTTTCTCTCTGAGACAAAAAGAGGAAAACAGACAAACAAAAAAACGATTTGACATATCTGGGGTTACGCTAAATATTAGTTGTGGTGATCGGTTGGTTGTAATAAATATAATTATGGAGCGATTTTCATAAAACTTTGCTAATGTTTTAAATGAATGCGAAACGGAGCCGATTTCTGTGTTGGGACTTTTGCGAGATAATATTGATGAAGATCTCTGGTTATAAAAGATTTACATCGAACAAAAGACAGACTGTAAATTGATTGGATGTTACGTAGTCTTTCTGTGGTAGCATCGCATAAAAATTCAAAATTCTCTAGCATTATGAACACGAAAACAAATTCTTTGTTGAAAACTCCTTCAAATGTTCTATCAATTCAGAAATTTCTCGATTATTCAAGATTTTACATTTAAACTGTACTTACAGAAGTAAAAATAAATTTGATATTTAACTGAGTCGAAAGACCTTGAAACATAAACCTATATAAATACAAAAGGAGAGTGAGACACCCGTGCTACCAAAACAAAAACATGGAAATTCCAACGCCTTATGTTGTTTAATCTAATAAATACGCGATAATGTAATTAAAATAAATATATTTATCAGAGGTTTCGCTTTTATCAGAAAAACTAATAAGTTTGCCAAGAAAAACGAAAACTATAAACAATAGTAGTAGTTCAATAGGGTGAATACCGAACATTCGTATAATCAATGAATTTTACATGTATGTATAAGATAATAAGTTATTATTATTGAAAACAATTTGAAGTGGTGGAAGTTTGTGGAAATTCCAATTATATCTTTTATAACTAATATATACGGTCAATCCAGTTTCTTTTATTTAATTGTTTGTTTTTATTTTATTACTAAGGTGATGATTCAAAATCTTAGTTAATGTTGTAAGTAACGAATGTATCATATGATTTTCTGACAAACGACATAAAGGCAAAATATATATCAGATAAATATATTTACATAAAGTAACTGGGATTAACCTATTAAAATTATTTAGAATAAAAACATTTGTGCAAAAGGGTTTAGCTTACCAATTAGTATTGTGGTTTTGTGGTACGGAAGTAATTGTTAATTTTTAATTATTATAGGTATTAAATTATATCTATTATACTTATTGTTTCTATGTAAATTATTTCAACCTTGTTTTTAATCAAGGCTGAAAAGTTATGATTCTAGTCTTGCATCGATTCTATCTCTTATATTATAGTATGGTGATGTTTAAGTCAGGAATTGGTCTAAAATACTTTTAACCCGTTAATTATGTAATTCGGTCTAAAAGACCTTTAAGTATTACAGTTATGAGAAAGTTTTCAAAATCTGGTTCCCACTTCTTTTCCATTTATCGACGATTTTGACCGAATGAGTGTAGTGTAAATAAGTAAAAACAATATGTCAGAACAGTAAACTATCGAAAACTACTAACACCTACGATTTCAAACATTTTTGATTCTAAAACTATATGTTTACTAGATGCAACAAGTGTTAACTATAAAACAAATCTTTTTCTATAAAACAAATCTGCAAGATCAAAGTATTGAATTTTCGAGCCAAAAGTGAAATTCTTATCCCCACTTTTTTGGCATTTCTCGACGTTTTAGGACCTACAAATTCTAAAACACCAAAAAAATGTATGTCTGTCTGTCTGCCGTCCGTCCATCCGTCATTACGTATGTAGTGCCAATTGTAACTTTAGTGCACTATTTATTTGAAAATGTAGTGCAGTACTTTAATTAACATTACTATATGAAGAAATGCAGTGGACTGTAGAATTCGTATTTGTGACAGTACTATTGTTTAGTTGATAATGAGTTTGTTGTTACAATATTATATGGAATGTTAGCTGATATAAAATGTAGTGCAACAGAGATGGTTGACACTACTTATAACAAACTGAAATGTAGTGGTTTTATAGCGATCTGAGACACTACTATTGTTATTTTAGCCCTATTTTCACTTTAGACTGACTCCTAGTTTCACTTTTAAGAACACAATCACCAACATTAATTAGTTCAAATAAATTCGTTTAATAGTTTATATAGATATAAATTTTATTGTGGACACAAGCTAGATTTTGTACATTTGATCACACATAATATTATTCACATTTATTTTGGAGCTTCTTGCATTATATTTATATTTAAAACTATCTTTATTGAACCGGTATAGTTTCCATTAATAGGCTGAATTATCTTTTACTTAAATGATTAACTTTTTGTGGACCCACCGGCTAACTGAATTGCTAGAATTGATCTGTTTTGTTGACATACTAATTGTAACTCCTTACTTTCTACCGAATTTTCACTTAACTCATGATTTTATATTTGTTAAGTTCTATAGTTACTACTAATTTCAAAGCACCTCACACTAAGTTTTATTATATTTATATTAATATGAAGGTTCATTCGTCACTTGACTCTCAGTCAACAGGATGACCCTAATTTTTCCTCAAAGTTTGCTTATGTTTTAAGTTGTTCTTATTTAATTGTTAAGATTATTATAATGTATTATTAGGCTTATTTATATATATATTCGTATATTTTTGAGAGAAATAAATAATAATAATAAAATAAAATCGATTGAAAGAAAATAGTATATTGTTCAACAAGTGAGAAAAGTACTTTCCCCACATGTTTCACACTATACTTTTTCCACACTCCACAAAATCAAGGAATACAATTCATGTAACTTAATATTTATTTTGAAAGTTATATAAGCGAAACTAAAATATACTAAAATAACATCTAAGTATCCTACCTCTTAACAGTTATAAAAGATTTATTTAATATTGTAGTTAATGGTAAAATTTGTACAATTGTGTATGGTTAAACCCCTTCTGTTATATAAATTGTAGACGTTGAGGGTAGATTATTCTTATACATTGCATTTTCTGTCTCAATTCCAGTAAAGGATTCGAGTGGTTTTTCAATCGAGTTGACAATTTTATTAGCAATGTTTATTTTATTTTGAATAAACTCCGCGACGTATCCCTCTGCCACGGTACTGGATTGCTATCCGCCATGACGCTTTAAGGTTAATATATCCCCCCTGCATTGACTAAAATTGTTGCCGAAGAACGTCTGAAGCAGTGACCTGTATATAGATGGGGATTTTCCAATTTTAAAAACATTGCAATTTTCTTGGCCATTGTACCAAATTTGTTAATGCCGACTACCTGTTTAGTACATTTTCCATTCTGGTAATTTAAAAAGAAACGTTTTTCTGACAAATCAAACGGTCGAAGAGCGGCATATTTTTTATATATATTATAAAATTATCCCGTTAAAGTGAATGTTCTTGGCTTTTTTGTTTTGGTATTATTTAATTTCACCAGCAAAGCCGAATTTAAATCCTCTAGATCATCGATTAATTTCCATAACTCTTCTCGGCGACATGCCCCTGCTACACCAAGGACTACTGCAACCTACAAGTAAAAATATCAAGATGTAAAATTAATAAAAAAATAGTTTTTTCTGAATAAACTTACTAACCTTAATACTTACCTTAACTTATTAGCAGATATTCCTTTTCTGGCGCTTCTTTTAAAAATTTCTGTAATTGCTCTGCAGTCAAGATATTTGATTTTTTGGGGACATAATTATCGGACTTTCTTTTCAAAAATGAACGTAATTTTGGATACGTTGATATATCAATGTTGTTTTCATACTGATAGTACTTCGTAACATCGAATATTGTGACCAAAGTGTGGATGCCTCTAAAGTGCTCGACATCTCTTCAAAGTATACCAAAAGTTCGCTTTCCGAAAAAGATTTTATTTATGTAGTTCTTCTCCATTCTATAAATTTTTCGTATGCCAATTCGTAATTTTTTCTCGAAATTTCCGACAACAAATCTAACGTCACTTTTGCAGCTTTTTCCAATATTTCAGGCGGAGTATTTTCAAAATTGTCATTATTGTCACTATCCATGTCGTATTAACGTAATATTCAATAGAAATTGTAGTTGTAGTAGAACCACGTAATTGGTTTTACTACATTCCTCCCGCACGGAAAAAAAATTTGTTTTCATCGCTAAAGTTAGTTAACGATGAACACAAAATTTTACCAAGTTAAGTATGCTTTTGAAAAAATAAGTGAGTATCTGAGTATCATTATCTAAGTCTTATCTTGATTACTTATTATAATTACTTAACTAAACTAACAAATCGAAACTAGCTATGTACTCAGCTAGTTTCGATTTGTTAGTTTAGTTAAGTAATTATAATCATATATATAATCTAATCTTAAATTTATAAAAAGAAAAATTATGAAATAACTCGAAATAACAGAAAAATTATCTTATTTAATTATAATATTTTTTTTTATCGTCGTAATTAAATTAAAGGGGCTCTTATAATTATAATTTGTATTAAAATAATTTGTATTTATATGCATTTAATTTTTGTTTAATCCATGTTAATGTATTATAGATATTTAATAAATTTAAACGGTTTACAGTTGTTTTGGGTCGTTAAGTTAAATTACTTGTTTCTGTATAATTAAAACTTGTTTCTGTATGATTACGTTTTGAATGGACGACGGTATATGGTAAATTATTTGTTTTTACTTATATTAAAATTTTCGTTACATTTTGATTGCTTGCATATCTTAAAAATTATTGTTTTAATATAATATGCATATTTATGCTAATGATTGCTTATGACTAATTTTAGTAAATTTGTTATGAAATATGAATACTTATTATACTTATAAAAAATTGTATTAAATTATTTGTTTTTGTTTCAATCAAAAAATTACGTTGTTTTGATTAGATTTATTTGATTATATTTATGCTAATGATTTTGTAGGATTAATTATGTTAAACTTTTTATTTTCATTGATTGTATTGATAGTTAAATTATTGTTTTTCTTTTAGGCATTTGTATTACTACCTATAATATAATGTATATTACATAAAAAATCAAAATTATTCAGATATCAGTACCGCTAAAAAACTTTTACTATTATATTACTTAAAATAAACAAAAAAGATTAAAAACATAATAAAATTCGCTCGCCAAGGGTTCCGTGAATGTAAAAGAACACAATATCAAAAATAAATGACATAAAGTTATGTTGTAAAGTCTTTATATCGCCAGACTATGGACGCATAGCAGAATAAATTTTTAATCGTAAACGTCAATAGTAAATGTCAATCACATCTACATTGATCAAAAATGTTACTTGAGATTAAATCTTATCCATAGCTGTTTATGTTAGCTAAAATAAGATGTAATCAGTATTTTCATGGTCTAAATTGGCAATATTTGTTCTTTAAATCAGCGTCGAAATATAGGGTGGTATACATACACTTAAAATAGCACTTTTTTCATCAATAACTAAAAAACTGTGCATCGCAGAATTCTAAAAAATGTTGCAATGTTTCTTAAATTAAGTGTTCTTTCAAATGACATCCCACTCGCTTGGTTCCAAAAAAGCTTTTTTTGCCCTCCCCACACCCATCCCCTAAACACACAGAAATATAATTATTTTAGAGTTCTCTATAATTTTCGTTCAAAATATAGCAAACTTCCTGTCTCTATGAATTTTTTCAATTTTTTCTGTCTATCAGTGTCGAAACGTAGGGGGGGGGACGGTCTGGAATTTACACATTTTTTAGAATAACTCAAAAACTGTGTACCGGAAAATTCTAAAAAAAATTGCAATGTTTCTGAAATTTGGTGCTCTTTCAAATGATACCCCACTCGCTTGGGTTAAAAAAAGTTTTTTATTACCCTCCTTACACCCATCCCTAAACACACAGAAATATAATTATTTGAGAGTTCGCTATAATTTTCGTTCAAAATATAGCAAATTTCCTGTCTTGAAGAATTTTTTGAATTTTTTCTGTCAATCAATGTCGAAACGTAGGGGGGGGGAACGGTCTGGAATTTGCACATTTTTTAGAATAACTCAAAAACTGTGTACCGGAAAATTCTAAAAAAAATTGCAATTTTTTGGAAATTTAGTGTTCTTTTAAATGATACCCCACTCGCTTGGGTCAAAAAGATTTTTTTTCACCCTTCCCCACCACAATCCCTTAAAAACACAAAAATATAATTATTTGAGAGTTCGCTATAATTTTCGTTCAGAGTTTATCAAACTTCCTGTCTCTGCGAATTTTTTCAAATTTTTCTGTTAATTAAGCTCGAAATGCAAGGGGGGGACCAACTTTTTGTGTCACTTTATTGATAATAATTCAAAAACTATGCATTGCAAAATTCTAAAAAAAACTGGCAATATTTCTAAAATCAAGTGCTCTTTCAAATGACACCCCACTTGACCTGGTTTTAAATGATGTTTTTACCCCTTAACATTCCCACCCCTTTAATAAATATAGTTATGAGTATCTGCCACTTTTCTTTATTTTTCATTAAAAACCTATTCATTTTTCTATCATTCCAAATATATTTCAAGATTTTCGATGAAGTAGGGTCGGAGTTAATCGGGGCAATAAAACATCCAGAAAACGTCATTTTTCAAAATTATACAAAAAATGGTGAGGTGTAAAATTCCAAAATATATTTTTAAATAATGCTGAAATGAAGCCCTTTCATATGATACCCTACTCGTCTCGATAAAAAAATGTATGTTTTCAAAGACTTTACATCGTACCTCTTTAAAACAAACGAACACAACTTTATTTATTTTTTAACCCGCCGTCTTGTGTGGATAGGTTAGTTTTATAAGCACCTCCAATTTTAAGTTCATCGGATTAATGGTTCACGAGATAGTCGAAATAATGTGAAAAACACGTTGTACTCTCACCAATAGTGTTCCGTACAAAAAACGGAACCCTAAAAAATAACAAAAATAATTTGTTTTGTTGCGAATTTTGGCGAAAAAATGTCTAGAAAACGATGTTTTTCAATTGAATTTAGTTGTTTGCAAATAATTTTTATAACAAAATTGAGCCCTTTATCTTGTAGCTGAAACCTCAACGAAAAAGTAAGCTTCAGAACGTTTCATTCGGCCTGATAGTTTTTGCACAGTTCCATTTTGCACTTAATGGCCCTAAAAAAGTTGTTAACTTTGGGCAGGCCGCAAGGTCTGAGTTTTTATCCAATCGCAATCTGCTTGACGGGAATTCAAAGGGTGTAGTGTCAGCTTTAAATAGCATTTGTGTTGCCCATACCCATATTCAATATTAACAACAATTACAGTGGTTTGAAAAACCCGCGAAAATTCCTTAGTTGCAAAATTAAATTTCTCAACGAATTTTTCACTTAACGAGATGCGGTTTTAAAATTTGCAAATTCCTTAGAAAACCGAAGATTTAAAAAGAAACCTCTCTAACATGATTTGGACCGAGTTATGGCCCAGTTTGTTTTTGAAACCACGATTGTGACATTGATTTTGTATGCCATATATCGACAGGAACTGAGAATTCCCTTCCAAAATGATACTGTTGTGCTCACAAGATGCTGGGTCTGTGCCTTCCCAACACGCGATTGGTTACTCTGACTCCTGTTTGTAACGTACTCTATGAAAAAATAAAACGTACTGTATAGTATACGTAAAACGTACGTAGCAACACGATGAGATGATAATTGAGTATTATTGAAATGACAAATAAATTTAATGAAAAAGTAATGAGCTACTTTTGTGCAATCATGTCCCAAATCATGTTAGAGAGGTCTATTTTCTAAAATCTGAGATTTTCTAAGCACTTTGCAAATTTTAAAAACGCACCTCGTTAAGTTGAAAATTCGTTGAGAAATTTAATTTTGCAACTAAGGAATTTTCGCGGTTTTTTTGAACTACTGTAATTGTTGTTAATATTGAATACGGGTATGGGCAACATAAAAGCTATTTGAAGCTGACACTACACCCTTTCAATTTCCGTCAAGCAGATTGCGATCGGATCGAAAGTCAGACCTTGCGGCCTGCCCAAAGTTAACAACTATTTTAGGGGCATTAAGTGCAAAATGGAATTGTGCAAAAACTATCAAGCCGAATGAAACGTTCTGAAGCTTATTTTTTTCGTTGAGGTTTCAGCTTCAAGATAAATGGGGTCAATTATGTTATAAACAATTATTTGCAAATAACTAAATTCAATTGAAAAATATCGATTTTTAGACATTTTTTCGCAAAAATTTGCAACAAAACAAATTATTTTTGTTTTTTTTTATTTTAAGTTATAGAAAAATATTTAAGGAACAAAAAAGTTCCATGGCACCAATATCCTAAAGTTTACCTCTTACGAGTTTTATCGCTAACAAGGAAGCAAAAAAAAAATTCCAGCACACTTAGTTGCATAACTCCAGTCCCCAGGTGCCGGGTGAGTGGACTCGGCATGTCCATTATGTGAGTACCCTACTCCAGAGATTAAAAAAATTTCTGACCTGTTACCGAGAACAACACGTACAATCCGTAATTCTATTGGCCTAATTCTCTAAACTGTTGTAGAATGTTATTATTATTATTATTAACAGCTTTATTCACCACTATATATTATGTTACAAAATATTATATAATTAAAATTTAAAATAAATATTATGTAGTTGTAAATTGCAATTCAAATTAGTACCGTAACTTATAATTTTCTTTTATATTCAATTCAATTCTAAATTAAAATTATGCTTTCAATGTAATCAAAATTTACATAATTTTGTCATAAGCCTCCCCCATATTTACTTCGGTCTGAAAGACCTAAGTATTACATGCATGAGCTAAAAGAAAAATTCTTACCCCCACTTTTTTGGCATTTCTCGATGTTTTAGGTCCCACTGATTCTAAAAAAGAAAAACAAAATGTATGTCTGTCTGCCGGCCGGCCGGCCGTCACAACCTATGAAATCTAGAAAACCGCTAGACGGATTTCAAAAATTTTTTTTTATAAAAATAGGTTTACTCAATGGAAAGAGCCGAAAGGACGATGTGTTCGATAACTGTACTGGAAGTATGTCAAAAAAATCGTCAAGTGTGTCAAAATAAGGAAATTTGCATATTTTTTGCTTGAAAAACTTTTATTTTAAGTGATTACGAGTAGGAACATTAAATTGGGAGAAAACTTGATGGTCGGGATCGGTATGTGAGACCAAAAACTAGATTATTGCATTAGAAGTTTGTCAAAAAATGTTGTCAAGTGTGTCAAAAGAAAGACTTTTATTTATTTGGTATTTTTTGTATTAAATTTCTAGATATTACGATGTGTGAATTCATAGGATGAGAGAATATTTCGTCAACATCTAAGTCAACATTCTAAGTCACGAGTGTAAAGTCATTATTGATTGTTACCAATCAATGCGAAACTTAACATCTAACGTAAAGTCAATATGTTGTTATATTTTTGGTTAGGAAATATAGACAACTTTAAGGGAATTTTTAATTTCGGATGGGTTTTTGTGAACAATTAAGCTTAAGTACATATTGGAAATCACTTGAATTTTGCAATTCGAAATAACTTTTCATTTTCTCTAAAATTCCTTTAGAAAAAAATTTTTTTTTTTGTTTTTCGTGTCAGGATTCGAACTACATTCATCAGAGACACATTGAACATTGACACACCAAAGAAATACAATTTTCAATATGTAATCAAAATTAAAATATGTTTCGTCATCGCCGCTTTGGCTAAGTTGTGTAAGACACACGGGATTTGAACAATGTGTCTCTGATGAATGTAGTTCCTGACACGAAACACAAAAAAATTTTTCTCCTCCTATGAATTCACACATCGTAATATCTAGAAATTTAATACAAAAAATACCAAAGAAATACAATTTTCAATATGTAATCATAGATGAAAAATTCAACTTAAGTAAATATGAAAAATGATGAAGTTTCAATTTAGAAATTATCTGAACATCAAAATTAAAATATGTTTCGTCATCGCCGCTTTGGCTAAGTTGTGTAAGACACACGGGATTTGAACAATGTGTCTCTGATGAATGTAGTTCGAATCCCTGACACGAAACACAAAAAAAAAATTTTTCTAAAGGAATTTTAGAGAAAATGAAAAGTTATTTCGAACTGCAAAATTCAAGTGATTTCCAATATGTACTTAAGCTTAATTGTTCACAAAAACCCATCCGACTTTTATTTATTTTTTTACACAATTATTTGTTTTATTATTATTATAGAGAATTATGGCATTATAAGTTTGTCAAAAAAATGTTGTCAAGTGTGTCAAAATAAAGATTTTGTTTAATTTCTTACCCAATTTTACGGAAAAGGAAAATAAAATTAATTATTTGTATGACAAGAAATTTTATTATTATTATAGAGAATTATAAGGGGTCAAAAAAATAATGTCAAGTGTGTCAAAAAATGATTTCTTTTATTTTTTTAGCCAATTTTTGGGAAAAAAATTTTGCTGTTTTTATGACGTAAATATAATGGAAAATGATATTGGACATAGAAATTTTTGAATTGGTTATAATTTTTGAAATATTTTTGGAATTTTGAAAGAAGTTTGTATTTTTGATTTTGTAATAATTTTTGCAATATCTTAAGAATTTTGGAAAAAGATTTAATTTTTAACGTTGATTTTGTTATAATTTTTGTAAAATTTTAGAATATTGAAAAAAATAGAATTCTTTTATACATAATTTTAAATTTTGTAAAAAGTTTCAATTTCTGATTTTGTAAGAATTTTTTGAGTATTTTTAGAATTTTGAAAAACTTTAAATTTTTGATTTTATTATAAATTTTGGAATTTAGAAAAAGTTTCAATTTTTGCAACATTTTTAGGATTCTGGAAAAAGTTTGAATTTTTGATTTTGTTATAATTTTTGCAATATTTTTAGAAGTTTGAAAAAAGTTTCAAGTTTTGATTTTGAAAGAATTTTTGAATTTTTTTAGAATTTTGGAAAATTTAAAATTTTTGATCATATTATTATTTTTGGAATTTTGAAAAAAGTTTCAATTTTTGATATTGTTATACTTTTTGCAATATTTTTAGAATTTTTGAGAAAGTTTGAATTTTTGAATTTTTGGAATATTATTAGAATTTAGAAGAAGTAAATATTTGATTTTATTCTAATTTTTGGAATATTTTTTAAATTTTGAAAAAAATTGAATTTTTAAATTTTATATATATTTTTAGAATTTTGAAAAAAGTTTCATTTTTGATTTTGTAAGAATTTTTGGAATATTTTTAAAAATTTTTAATTGATGATTTTATTATAATTTTTATAATTTTGGGAAAAAGTTTCAATTTTTGATAATGTTATAATTTTTGCAATATTCTTAGAATTTTGGAAAAAGTTTAAATTTTTAAGAATTTTTGGAATATTATTAGGATTTAGATAAAGTTTAAATATTTGGTTTTATTCTAATTTTTGGAATATTTTTAAATTTAAAAAAAAAATAGAATTTTAAATTTTATATATATTTTTAGAATTTTGAAAAAAGTTTCAATTTTTGATTTTGTAAGAATTTTTGGAATATTTTTAGAATTTTGAAAAATTTTACATTTTTGATCTTATTATAATTTTTAGGGTTCCGTTTTTTATACGGTGAGAGTAAAACGAGTTTTTCACATTATATCGATTATCTCGTAAACTATAAATGCTATGGCCTTGAAATTTGAGGTGCGTATAAAACTAATTTGCTCACATGAAATGACGGATACAAATAAAACCAAAGTGGTTTTCGTTTGGTTTACAGGGGTACGATGTGCGACCTTTGAGAAAATATATTTTTTTATAGATTCAAGTAGGGTATCATATGAAAGGGCTACATTTCAGTATTCCTTAAAAATTTATTTTGGAATTGTACACTTCACCATTTTTTGTATAATTTGGAATAATGACGTTTTTTTCGTGTTTTCTTACCTTAATTAGCTCCGAACCTAACTGATCGAAAATTTTGAAATGTATTTGGAATGATAGAAAAATTAGTACGTTTTTAATAAAAAATATAAAAAAGTGTCATATTCTCATACTTAGATTTATTAAGGGGGTGGATATGAGGAAGGGTAAAATCACTATTTAAAATGGGGTCAAGTGGGATGTCATTTGAAAGAGCACTTTATTTAGAAAACATAGAAATTTTTTTTAGAATTTTGCGATGTACAGTTTTTGAGTTATTTTCAAAAAAGTGCAACTTTCAGACCGCCCCCCCCCCTACGTTTCGACACTGATTGACAGAAAAATTTGTAAAAATTCACAGAGTTAGGAAATTTGGTAAATTTTGTATGAAAATTATAGCGAGGTCTCAAATAATTATATTTCAGTGTGTTTAGGGGACCGGTGTAAAGAGGGTAAAAAAAAAGTTTTTTTGACCCAAGCGAGTGAGGTGTCATTTGAAAGAACACTTAATTTAAAATTTGTTGCAATTTTTTTTAGAATTTTGCGGTGCAAAGTTTTTGTTATTATCAAAAAAGTGCAAAATTTATACCGCCCCCCCCCCCCTACGTTTTGACACCGATTGACAGAAAAATTTGAAAAAATTCACAGAGCTAGGAAATTTAGTAAATTTTGTATGAAAATTATAGCGAGGTCTCAAATAATTATATTTCTGTGTTTTTAGGGGACCGGGGTAAAGAAGGTAAAAAAAAATTTTTGACCCAAGCGAGTGGGGCGTTATTTGAAAGAACACTTATTTTAAAATTTGTTGCAGTTTTTTTTAGAATTTTGCGATGTACAGTTTTTGAGTTATTTTCAAAAAAGTGCAACTTTCAGACCGTTCCCCACCCCCTACGTTTCGACACTGATTGACAGAAAAATTTTAAAAAATTCACATAGTTAGGAAATTTGGTAAATTTTGTATGAAAATTATAGCGAGGTCTCAAATAATTATATTTCAGTGTGTTAAGGGGACCGGTGTAAAGAAGGTAAAAGAGAATCTTTTTGGACCCAAGCGAGTGAGATGTCATTTAAAAGAGCACCTAATTTATAAATCATTGCAATTTTTTTTAGAATTTTGTGATGTAAAGTTTTTGAGTTATTATCAAAAAAGTGCAAATTTCAGATCGTTTCGCTCCCTACGTTTCGACGATGATTGCCAGAAAAATTTTAAAAAATTCGCAGAGACAGGATAATTTGTAAATTTTAAATGAAAATCATAGCAAAGTCTCAAATAACTATATTTCTGTGTGTTTAGGGGATGGGTGTGGGGAGAGTAAAAAACCACTTTTGACCCAAGCGAATGGGGTGTCATATGAAGGAGCACTTAATTTAAGAAACATTACAATTTTTTTAGAACTTAGCGGTGCACAGTTTTTGTGTTATTGAAAAAAAATGTTTTTAGTATGTAGCATCTTTCCCCCCCCCTAAATTTCAACACTTGATTGACCGAAAAAATAATCAAATTTTAACCATTTACAAGCTGGTGAATCTTTCTTGAGTTACCATAAACATCTATGGATGAAATTTAACCTAATGTAACATTTTTGAGTTATTTTTGAATAATGTGGATTTAATTGTAATTTACTATTGACATTTACGATTAAACATTAATTATTTTGTTATGCGTCTATGGTATGGAAATATAAGGACATTATAACACAACTTTTTGTCAATAGTTTTTGATATTGTGTTCTTTTACATTCACGGAACCCTTGACGAGCGAATTTTATTCGCACTTGTCTGACTTTTTTATAATTTTGGAAAAAGTTACATTTTTTGATTTTTTTATAATTTTTGTAATATTTTTAGAATTTTTGAAAAAAGTTTTAATCTGTGATTTTGTAATAATTTTTGAAATATTTTTAGAATTTTGTTTGAAAAAAGTTTGAATTTTTTATTTTACAAAACGCTAAATGGAGAGGTTTTGGAGTAGTTTGCTGATTTTATCATATTTTTACTAAATTATGTTAATTTATGATCTGTTATAATTTTCCGGCAACGTATTGATGTTTCGTGTTAGTTTTGTAATAAATTTCTAAACAGAGATAAAAATATACATGTACTTTAACAAAGAGTTTTATGTTTGATATACATCGCTGCCCACAACTAAAAACCATATCCTCATAAAAGTTTTTTGCCGAAAACTATATCAAAATCCTTAAACCAGACCGAAGTCTTGATATCTCAGAGCTGTGAGATTTCAGCCCCTCCATATTTTATCATTAAATTTTTCATTAAAAATACTAAAATCAGAAAAATTTTTAATAATTTGTTTAAAATATTCAGGTTTATTCTATTTTTATTAATTGTTACAAAACTACTTTTTTTACTCTTACTAAATTTTCGGCTATTGTGTTGAGCCATTTAATATTTAAATACACCTAGGGGATTTTCGATTATGCATCACCAAAGTCAAATATATATATGGGGCATTCCACGTGAAGTGGGACGACCAAAAATTTTTTTTTGCCCAAATTTTGGGAATTGATAGTACTCCATTAAAAAACGATTTCGTAATTTTCTTAGATTTTTTGGCCAACCCCTTTGCCCTTTCATATGATACCCTACTTGAATCTATAAAAAATGAATTTTCTCAAAGGTCTCACATCGCACCCCTGTAAACCAAACGAAAACCACTTTAGTATTATTTGTATCCGTCATTTCATGTGGACAGATTAGTTTTATTTGCACCTCAAATTTCAAGTCCATAGCATTTATAGTTTACGAGATAATCGATATAATGTGAAAAACTCGTTTTACTCTCACCAATAGGGTTATAAAAAACGGAACCCTAAAAATTTCTACAATAGTATAATATAAAAAGTCTACTTGCATGTAGGCTTAATTCTATTTTTGTAAAAATGGGATTTTTCCACTTGCGTAATAGTATATTATTTAATTAGGAGCTAAAGTACTACTTTTTGTGTTAAGTCGATAGTTAGGCACCCGACCTTTGGGAGACCGACAATTATAGACAAAACACAAAAAGTAACTTTCGCTCCAATTTCCAAATTAATTATACTATTTTTTCGGCAAACGTTTAAATTTTGTATAAATATAAATATGTCAAATTACATATATGTCAATTTATAAAAATGTGATTTTTTCTTTGTGATTTATAAAAATGTGATTGAGTTTTATTCATTAAAATGAACGCAGTCATCGTCCAAAATGTAATGTTACTTTGCTGCCGCCGTCAAAAAATGCAACGGAAATGCGACACTCTGCCGTCGTAAAAAATGGAAAAAACTGCCGTTGCCTCACTGCCGCCGGGAAAAATGGAAAATATGACGTTAATTTACAGCTGCTTTGATTCATGAAAAAAATCATGTAAAAAATGTAAGAATGTCTCCCCACCGCTATGGGGAAGGTTTAAGCCTTACTTTTCTTACATATAATCAAAGCGTCTGTAAAGTAACGTTTTATTTTCCATTTGTTACGGCGGCAGTAAAGTAACGCCATTTCTTGTACAGTTTTTTACTAAAGCAGTAAAGTGTCGCATTTCCTTTGCATTTTTTTAAGGCAGTAGTTAAGTAACATTACATTTTACATGATGACTGCGTTCATTTTAAAGAATAACTATCACCCGACAAAGCTATGCATTTAGCAGATATATGTATCATGTTTTACTAAAATTGAGGATAAAAAATCAAGTATGTATAGAACTAGCGGTTTCGTCTTTTACTGCTTCAATGCCAACTACTTTGATATTGATATACCTGTTTCTTTTTTAAAATATTGTAAGAACACATAAAATATTTTATGATTGCCATGATTACTGGCATCTGCTCAAATTGAAACAAAATTTGTGTTTTCAATATTTTCAAATGCATTTGGTACGGCCAAGTACCAGAAGAGCCAACACATTAACAATAATCGTTTCTGTTTTAGTTCGCGGACATGAATTTTTTATAGCAGGGCTATTATTTTGAAAACGTACGTAAAAATCTGAAATTTTGATATATTGTTGGTATTGCTATTGACGAACGAAAAAAAAGTAATTTCTGGATTTTTTTTTTGAGTACTCTGAGTGAAAGTGCATATATCAAAATCTCCGATCGTTGGGATCTCCAATTATTATTCTCAATAAAAACCTGTTTTTCAATGAGTAATGCACAGAAATTGTTTCAAATTTAGCACAGATTTCAAAATATAAAGTTTTTAATATATTTTTTTTTTTTTTTTTTTTTTTTTTTTTTTTTTTTTTTTTTTATTGGAGGGCCTTGAGACTTACAGTTCAAGTAGCACTGCGACCTGAAGGTCTATTGTGCTTACCCTGATTTTGTTACTAGTCAGTCGTCGTCTGTGCCGTTACTGGTTGTATTCTGTCATCCAAGTTGAGACTTTTAATAAAATTAATTAGCTCAATTGGAGTGACGTTTTGTGGTAATGGAAGTGTTAGTCTTCTATGACCAAGTTGGTTGTATCTGTGCCCAGAGAGTTCAGGACAGCTGCAGATGACGTGTTCCATCGTTTCCGCATCCGAGTAGCAGAATCTGCACCTGTCGGAAACAACAAGGCCTATTTTGTTAAGATGGTGGTTTAAAGGACCATGTCCAGTGACGCACCACGTTAAAATTCTTAGAGACTCTCTGTTTAAGTCGATTGTTTTTAAGGGTGAAACAGGGAGGTTACCTAGAAACTTCTTGGAGTGTACTAGTCCCTCTCTGCTTTTCCATAATTTAGCATTTTGTTCTTGTTCCATTGTTTGGATTGTGCTTTTGAGCGAACTCTTGGCCATTCCAAAGCATGGTTCCGGTCCAACAAATTTTTTATTGGCACCTTGCTTTGCTAAAGCGTCAGCGATAGCATTTCCTTGTATTCCTGTGTGGCTAGGTGCCCACACAAGTGTTACTGTGTTATTGCACGAGATTTTTAATAGATTTTGGTAGCATTCCCATACCAGTTTTGAATCAAAGCGCGTAGATGTTAGTGCCAAGAGTGCTGCTTGGCTGTCAGAGATAATATATATTTCAATATTTTGGTATTTTCTTTCAGCGCATAGCAAAGCGCAACTGCTAATGGCAAAAATTTCGGCTTGAAATATGGTTGTTGTGGTGCCTAAAGCAACCATTTGTTTTGTTCTAGGACCAAACACTCCTGCTCCCGTGCCCATGTTGGTTCGAGAACCATCTGTGTACCAGATGCTGGCGTTATGTGGCAGTGACCGTATATAGTTTTTAATAAGATCTCTGGCCAATATCTTGACATCAAAGTGCCTATCTAAACCTATTGTTTTTGGCATACAATCCGAAATATGGTATGTATGCAGTTCAGCTTGTAATTCAGAAAGGATTTTAAGGTGTCCAGTTAGATTACCCGGCTTAAACCCTTCTGTGAGCTGCAGTCTATGAACGCTCAACACCGCTACAGATTTAACATGTAGGTGCAATGGAGAAAGCTTTAGAAGAATCTCCATTGCTGATGTTGGCGTGGTTTTGAAAGCACCTGTGGCACTAAGACACACAAGCCTTTGTATTTTTGTAAACATATTTTGAGCAGTTATTTGGCGCGTTTTAGGCCACCAAACTAAAGCTGCATATGTTAGAATTGGTTTTATAATACTTTGGTGCAACCAAAGTATCATTTTTGGGCTAAGACCCCATGTTTTCCCAAACAGGTTTCTGCATGTGAAGAAAACTTTGTTTGCCTTATCAGAGATATATTTCAGGTGTGGGTTCCAAGTTAGTTTGCTATCCAGGATCACACCTAAATATCTAACCTCTTTTGATGTTTGTATTGGATCGCCGTTTAGAACAGGAGAAACGAAATTGAAGTTTCTCCTGTTTGTGAAAACGACAATGCTTGTTTTTTGTGGGTTGATCGACAGTCCTAATCTGTTGCACCACTTTGATACAATATTAAGAGCTGTCTGGGTTCGACCAGCGACAATGGAGTCATGTTTCCCTCTAACCATGACTGCCAAGTCATTTCGGCTTGAAATATGGTTGTTTTAATATATTAGATTCACATTTAGTAAAGAATAATTAACTTGATAAAAAACACATGTGAATTTTTCAAATATTAAACTTTAAAAAATCGTATAAAAAATCTATATAGAATCTCTCACTTTTTTTGTAATTTCATAGCTGCATGTGTTTACTTTAAAATAATTGTGAAAAACAAAAAAAGGACGATTTTTGAGATATTGGCTTTAAAAAGAACTAAGGTTTAACGCCTAGTAGAAAAGAGAAAAATTATTAATTTCCAACTTAAACATTTCGATTATTCAACTAGTTTTTTCTTAACTCGCAAAAACATACCTGAATCACATAAAATTTGTGGGATCTATTAGAAAAACAATGACACACTAACAAAACACCGTAAAAAAGACTCAAAAATTCACTCGCGCATAACTCCGATTCAGAGTACATACTCAAAAAAAATCTAGAAATCAATTTTTTTCTTTCGTCAATATCAACAATATATCAAAATTTCAGAGTTTTTAAAAATAGTCGATTTTTTTCGGTGTACGTTTTCAAAATAATAGCCCAGTATAGCTGAATCTGGTAAAATATGATGCACACATTTATGTCTGCAATCAATGGATCGAAAACTGTGATGATGCGTAGCTGTGTGGTAAAGGCCAAAGTACCCTCTTCTGCAGCGACTTGGTCCATTCTTGTGAATTTTGAAATAAAAAATTCTGGTACTTTACTGAATAAATCTTTTTCTTGCATCGTCTTAATTTGTGTTTTTCGGTGTCGGCATGTTGCTCTAAATCCGACCTTCCTTTGTTGGCTTTAGATAACCTAACACTACAAACAGCACAGAGCGCCTGATAATGATTGTTATCGTTCTGTGTGAACATGGGTTATTCCATTTTTATTTGGCATTAAATGTGCATTTACGCTTCGAAATTAGAAATTAATAGACAAAAGTTGCTCAAATCTCATGAGTAAAAGTTTGTTCACGTACGCTCGATAAAATTATTAGATAATTAGCAGCACATTAAAATTGTAAATGTAATTAGAAACAATTTATTCAAAAGATGACATAACTATCTAAGATGTTTGACTGTCTGACTGATAATGTATGACGCATGTCGAAAAAGAGGACAAAACCATTATTTTGAAAAAAGATGCCGCACACATTTTTTTGGCTTCAAAAGAGTGTTTGTCCTCTTAAAAGAGGACGTCTGGTCACCATACATCCTCCGCCACCAATCCACCCACCAGATCAGAAGCTTATAAATAATAAAGTTCACTACAAATCGTTGGGTATGGTAATAGCATTTTATTCAATGGCAGTTGCGAAGACAACTAGGCATTTCTAATAAGGAATTATTCGCAGCGCATCAGTTTTGTGCCAACATTTTATTCGCTTCATTCTTAATGCTCCAAATATAAATTGTAATTTTTTTATTTTTTTTATCATGGATTTCGAAAACGGTTATCTCTTTTATCAAGTTTTTTTCCCTAGTTTTGTTAATACGAACTTTGCAAATTTGATATAATGGACTTAACAGTCTACTAAACTCTTAACGTCAGTTCATGAAAAACAAGATCTTTTGATAAAAATCTGCACCGAAACCAATTATATAATCCATAAAATGAATTTTTGTTATGTGAATTTTTTATCCTGAATATCGGCACTTTGAATTTTTGAATTCTCTAAAGTATTTTTCTGTGGAATTGGTGTGAATTATACAAACTTATTATTTGGAAAGTTTCTGTATGTTCCATGCATAGCTTAAAGCATATTGTAATGCGTATAACATAGCATTCAGTTCCATGTCACATGCATAACTAAACGAAAATAAACGAAATATTAATTTTCGTTTGAATTTTAATTTTACTTTGGCATTTTATTAATAGCCTACATAGCCAGAGTTAGAGATTTGGATTTTAAAATACATGTGACAGTCGATTCGCGTTGTTTTTTTATAGTAGTTGTTATTATAGTTTAAGTGGTTATGTTTTGTAAAAAACTATTACAGTAAATAATAATTCAAAAATATGTTTAAACGAATTATATATGATATTGGTAATTTTTCTCTCACAAAAATATGATATTGTTTGCAAATTTTCAGAGATGAATGAGTTTTTTTCTACATTTGAACTAGATTTGTAAATAATGACTTTTGCATTTTATTTTATAGTGTATTCTTTTCGGCTGTACCGAACAAGTTCCAACACCGAATTATCGAATTTTGCGTTCTTTTGGAATGAATTTCAATACTAAAAAAATAATTCGGTGTTGAAACTGTACTGAAATTTGTTCGATACAGCCGAAAAGAATACACTATGAATTTTATTTATTTTATTTTATTAGTTCGCGGTCTTACCGTTGTTTTAGAGTGTACATTTTCATAATATTGGTTTTATTTTACTTATAGGAAAGCTTTCTTTTGACTGTTATTTAAACCCATTGGGAATACAATTAAATTTAACGAAAATGTTATCTTCATCAAGCATGCCAAAATCTCAAATTGAGGTAAACGAAGCATTTCAATTAGATAAAATAAAAAATAACATAACATTGTTTGTTTTAGAGCGAAGAAATAGTTATCAAAGTTCCATGGGGTCACATAAGTGGTAAATGGTGGGGGCCAAAAAAAGTTCGCCCCATATTATGTTTGCACGGTTGGCAAGATAATGCTGGTTCCTTTGATACTCTAATTCCATTACTCCCACATAATATTAGCTATTTGGCAATTGATATGCCTGGGCATGGATTCTCATCCCGATTAGCAGATGGGATGGTGTATAACCATTATGATGCAGTTGTAGTGTTAAAATCTATTAAAAAATTGTACGCTTGGCCAAAGCTATCAATATTATCACATTCGGCAGGATCTCTTTTATCATTTTGGTACACTTCACTTTTCCCCGATGAAGTTGATTTTTATGTTTCAATTGATATGCTGAAACCAAATATTAAAGATCCTGTTAGATTTATAAAAACAATTGAAAATGACATTGAAAAATTCTTAATCGCTGATGAAAGAAATCGACTGAAAACAGAACCACCAAGTTATACAATGGATGAGCTACGAAATATACTACATTCTGGCACATCAAAGTCGATATCTCTGGCTTCTACAGATTATCTGTTGAAACGAGCCGTTGCAAAATCTACAATGCATCCGAATAAATATTATTTTACTCGTGATAGTCGACTGAAGCATGTTTTCCCGGCGATGGTTGATCATCAAATTATATTGGAATTAGCCAAACGTATTAAGTGCCCTCATCTTTTTATAAAATCGAAAGAGTCGAGGTTATACGAAAATAAAAAATATTTTGACGAAACATTAGAGGTCTTACAAGAATCTAATTCTGATTTTAAAATACAATATATAGATGGAACTCATCATTTGCATTTAAATACGCCGGAAAGGGTGAGTGGGATTATAACTGCTTTTCTTGAAAAGCATCAAATAGCAAGTGATTTATAGTTTGTTATATTTTGTGAAAGTAGAAAAATTTATTATAGATACTATTTGTTGTCATAATTTGTTAACAAAAGAATGACAATTAAAATTGATGAATATTGAGTTTGACAAACTTTTGCTTTCGTTATCATTAAATCGCTTTGCTTTTTTTATCATTAAATCGTAGTCCGAGTACAGTTTCCAAGGTCGTTCCAATAATGAATCCGAGATATTCCGAGGCCTGTGTACAGAATTCATTACAATAATTTTTTTACGGAAATGGGGTGTTAGCCCTTCGCCCAACCCAAATTTTCGTGAATGGGTTCGTTCTGCATCTTAAGGTCGCCAGAAACAACCTTTTTACATGTTTATATAGCGAGCCGCTTGATCCAAGACAGACGCCCGCTGCCCCTAACATAGAGAACAGACGCTTGGGTTGTATTGGTTTTATGGCGAAAATGACTCGCTACGGTGCAGAATCATTGAGTATAAGCAGTGTTTACTCTGCCTCTCTCAACTACACCAACCTAATTCTGTTAACGTTACCCAGGTAGCACGGCGTGGACGTAGAATTTCGGATTTTCGCTACCCATATAATGATCAACGTCTCTAAATATCCTAAGATACTATGCTAACTGGGGAAATTGGTATTTGTGATTGTATTAATCAATTTTCTGTGAGGAATTTATTAACATTGATTTTAAAGTTTTGAGGGTCAAAATTACCAGAAAAAATGGACGCTGGTAAACCATTACAAAATGTCCCAATTTTTGTAAAGAATGCATGACAAACTGAGGAACAACGGGAGAACGAAAAGGAATATACGGTTTTATCAAAAATCACAATAGAGAACAAATGGTAAGAAACAGTTCTTGCAGCTATTAATAAATCATTTGAATATCTTGATCAAATTCTATCATTAAAAATGGATAAAATTACGGAAAACCTTAAAATTGTTGATCTAAGACTAATAATAACACTAGTAATATTGCATATGTTAACAACTATATCATCGAACAATCTTCGGATATAAATTTTATGAAATCGTAATTAAACTATTTTTCACAGCAGTTGCAAAAAGATGTCATATTGTTTCTGGTCTACTAGAGCCTGCGTCTGCAAAATCGATTTAGAGTTTTTTATAACTAAACTTCGGCAACTATTTAACTATGCAATGGATATCAAATTTGAAACTCTTATTACCGTCAGATTTTTTAATTTTTAAAATAAAATCAATTTTATGAAACTTGTTAGAGGTCGTAGTCCTATATTTTTAAATGAGATACTTAATCTAGAACAATTAGATTCGTCAGCAACACGAAAGCAGAAAATTTATATAAACGAGAGGCTAACTCCCTTCAATCTTAAATTAATAAACAAGGAACGCAAATTAGTTGGTGACAAAAACTATTTTTTAGTATTAGCTCCGAAAAATGATTACTTTTAGAACTGTTTAGAGTCCGCAAAATTGTATTTTAGCGGCCTAGTACTTAAAGTCGTTATGACAACACTTTAGCGGATTTAAAATTTGTTTTCATTTTATATTATAATTATTTTCAAATTATAATCACAATTGCTTTGATAAGTTTTGTTCAAAAATCAAATTTTTAGGTACGCAAGAATACAAACTAAGCAATAAATTAGAAAAAAATCCTAAGAGCTAATACTAAAAAACGTTGTATGCAACACGTACACACGTAAATGGCTTTAGCAGACTCATCTTCATATTAAACATTACGAAACATTACGATTCGTCCGCTAAAACCATATTTTGCGTACTTGTTACATAAACTACTATAAATGTACACAATTGAAAAAATTACTGCAATTGTTAATGCAAGCTTTGCTATATGGGTTATGTAAAGTAAGTTATTATAAAATTGCAAAGCAAATGTGGCATTAAAACTAATTTTAATGGAAAATTACAAATTTTAGAACAACTCTAACATCACAATTTATTTTTTATAGAAATGGTAGAAGTTTGAAAACAGCTTGCTACGCTTGAAGTTTGAAAACAACTTGCTAATGCAAAGAGCATAATGCATTAATTTTATCTTTAAAGCAGGGCTGGAAACCGGTTTTTGAAAACCAAAACCAGAAAACCACACCGAATCAGAAAAACCAAAACCAAAACCATAACCACATTCTAAAAATAATCAAAACCAAAACCACATTTTAAAAATTATTAAAACCATAACCGAAACCGAATTTTAAAAATCATCAAACCAAAAACCAAATTTTAAAATAAACGAAACCAAAATCAAATCTAACAATTTAGTCAAGTTCAATAATATTGTTAAAAATTTAAGACAACAATAAAATGCAACAACAAATACTGCCGTTCTAAACACAGGGTAACTTACTTTTTTGTCAACAATCTGCAGTTACGATATAAAAATAGCCGATGGATATTTTTTTCATATAATTAAAACATTATTTTTCTTTTATCATTAAAAAATTACTCTATAAAGATGTCGTATCTTAATATTTGTCAATTACTATAACAATTAGCTGTATCTATCAATTCCTAAGCTATTTCAGTCGTAACTTTACTGTCTTACAGTTATTATACTGTTTTTCAATAACTTTCCAACCCAAAATATGACTTCCCGATCAGTTGGACAGTAAAATAGTACATTATGATGCTAATACGTAAACGGACGTAAAGCTAAAGATTTTGGACGGATGTGGAGTTTGCACCCACATTAAGTTCAAAATAGCTTACGTCCGTGCATCATATACTATTTTTTATTCACCGCAAGCAAAATATTTTAAAAAAATTTGTTTATTCCAATTTAAAATTATAAATTTGCATAAATTTTAAAATAAAAATATGTATGTGGAAGAAGTAACCTTTGACAAAATATTTGTTATTTTTTCCAAATCATTATATAGCTATGACAACAAATGATAACAACTATTTAAATTGGATAATGAAATTTTGAATTTAAGGCGGGCTATACACCTGAGCTAAACTATGCGAAATATGCGATCTATGTTTTTGAAAAAGTAATGTTTTAATGCGAATAAAGCTTTTTAAAAAAAAATGTAATGTTTCCGTTTTTCTTTTCTTTTTCAAGTGTTTTGTTTCCGTAATGTTTTTTTCTATAATTACTGTTGGGTTGGTAATTCTAACTTGAGTACATATTTGCAATCCTACAGTTGTACAACCTGAACATCGCGTATTATGTTACATCTATATTATCAAAAACACCTAGGCTTATTGTCAAATGTTTATTGTCTTGTAAAATAAAGTTTGTACTTTAAAGTAAATAAAATATAAGTATTTTTATTTACTTCACCAATATCCGGAACATCAGGTTATGGGCCCAGGCACCAAAGTGCAGTAAATTGCAGTGTTGTTTTTTCTGGATTTTTGGAGGTGTATTTTGTGGTTCAGTTCATACTCGAAGTAGTATACGAAAATCTCCGGTATTAACCTCAAAATAAGTTCACGTGTGTTCAGTGGCACAGAAAGTTTAAAAAGTACTTTTTTTTCAAGAATATTTGAAAAATGGCAAGTTCGAGTCATGTGCCGCTTATTAAAAAGTTGAAAGGTGCTGATGATTATCAGAACTGGAGTTTTGCATGCAAAACATATTTGAAAGGTGAAGGACTATGGAAGTGTGTGGAAGGTGATGATGAAGCAACAAGTAATGAAGATAAAATGGCAAAAGCCGCTCAAAGAATAGTAATGAGTGTAGATGAAAGCCTTTTCTCACACATTATAGATGAAGACACTCCCAAGAAAATGTGGGACAACCTTAAAGCAGTTTGCGAGGATAAAGGTGTCAATAATCAAATGAGATTGATTAAAAAATTAATTAATACAAAATTAGATGATTGTTCTAGCACTGACGTGTATGTTGAAAAAATGTTAAGTCTAGCTCAGCAACTGAATAAGCTTGGATTTACGGTTTCAGATGAGTGGACTGGAACATTGTTATTACTTGGTTTGCCAGATAAGTACGAGCCCATGGTTATGGGTTTACAAGCTAGCGGAACAAAAATTACGGCTGCAACCATGCGAACAAAAATTTTAGCTACCGTCCAAAAGGATGATATTGATTCAAATAAAAGTGATAATAATGAATCTGCTTTTCTTTTAAATAGGTCCTCAAAAGGTCATTTTAGTCAAAATAAGAGGTTCGGTCAAGGGAGTAAACAGTATAACTCCAATAAAGAATATATGCAGTGTTACAAATGTGGAAAGTTTGGACATCTTAAGTACGAATGCAGAAGTAAAAACAATGTCAAGGACCAAAGTAATCTCGCTCAAGATTCATCTGGAGATTCAGATGAAGATGCAGCTTGGTTTTTATGCTTTTCAGCAAAAGAGATTTGTTTAGAGGGCTGGTATTTGGACTCAGGGGCGACGCAACATATGTCGCCTGTAAAAAAAAATTTTGTTAATCTTCAACAAATTGATGATCGCAAAATAACAGTGGCAGACAACAATAAAATAATTGCAGTTGGAGTTGGTGAGGTGCAACTTAATGTAAAAGTTTCTAATAAAACTAAAAATTTAACAGTAAAAAATGTGCTGTATGTACCGCAATTAGCTGCCAATTTGATTTCCATTAGCAAATTGAGCGAACTAGGCTTAATAATCACATTTAAAAATGACATTTGTACAATAAGCACCAAGTCAGGCAAGATTTTGGGTACGGCAAGAAAGTCAAAAGGAATGTATAAATTAGACATAGCTAAAAATAATAAAAAACCTCTAGTCTCAGTCGATAAGCCAAAAGTTGACATGAAGTGCGACACTCATATGTGGCACAAAAGGTTAGGTCACTTGAATGAGAAGTATATGATCCAGTTAAATGAGTTAGTAGATGGGTATAAAGTTACAAAATCCATAAATGAAAAATGCCAAATATGTCTAGAAGGTAAACAGTCAAGAAAACCTTTCAAAAATTCAACGAGTATCACTAGTCGTCCTTTAGAATTGATACATACAGATCTAAATGGACCAATGAAGACTAAATCTATAAGTGGATGTAAATATTTCCTTATTTTTGTGGATGATTTTAGTCGATACACCATGATATATTTTCTCAAAAAGAAAAGTGAAGTTAAACATTTTTTTGAAGTTTATAAAAACTTAGTCGAAAATCAATTGGAGCTGAAAATCAAGGCGTTCCGAAGTGACAATGGAACCGAATATGTAAATAATGATGTAAAAAAATTTCTAGAATCAGCAGGAATTGAACTTCAAACAAGTTGTCCATACACTCCGGAGCAAAATGGAGTGGCAGAACGAAAGAATAGAAGTATAACTGAGAAAGCAAAATGTATGCTTTTTGAGGCCAATATGCCAAAAAGTTTTTGGGCAGAGGCATCAGCAACTGCAACGTATCTATTAAACCGTTCTCCAACAGCATCAGTCGACAAGAAAACTCCAATTGAAGCCTGGTCTGGGGTAACGCCGAATTTAAATTATCTAAAAGTTTTTGGATGCGAAGTAATAGTGGGTGTTCCAAAGCAAAAAAGCGAAAAATGGGACAAAAATTCGATTAAGCATATATTTTTGGGATATTATCCAAAAAGTAAAAATTACAAGTTGTTTAACCCTCAAACAAACCAAATAGTCAAAAGCAGAGAATGCGAATTTTTTGAAAATAAGATGTATTTTAAAAAAAATGAAACTAAGAAGATTGAAGTAGCTGCTGAAGAAAATAGTCATGAAATAAGCTCAGATTTGATACCCTGGTTTAATACGGACTATGAACCAGAGCAAAATAGTATTTTAGAAGTTAATATTTCAGAGAATTCAGTCGTTATTCCGACTAATGAAAGCTCAAGTTCTGGGAGCACTAGTAGGAGTGCTGAATCGGAGAATATTAGCCAGGAAAATGCAACGAGTAGATCGAAAAGAAACACCAAACTGCCAGCTAAGTTTAATGACTATGTTATGTTTGTTGAGAGTGAAATCGAAGAGCAAGAGCCTTTAACTTGGCAAAGTGCCGTTGAAGGACCTTTTAGTAATCAATGGAAACAAGCAATGAACTCTGAAATGATGGCATTAAAAAAATAAAAAAAATGAAAAACAAAACTTGGAATTTAGTCGATCTAGCAGAAGGCAAAAATGCAATCAGTCTAACATGAGTTTATACGACAAAGATTATTAAAATTCAAGAATTCAAGATTACAAGGGTTTGAAGAAAAATTTTATTATTTTCGATTGTTTATTTTTGAAATAAAAATTTACCATATGTTCAATGAAGTTAGAATTAAAGGGGCGTGTTGGGTTGGTAATTCTAACTTGAGTACATATTTGCAATCCTACAGTTGTACAACCTGAACATCGCGTATTATGTTACATCTATATTATCAAAAACACCTAGGCTTATTGTCAAATGTTTATTGTCTTGTAAAATAAAGTTTGTACTTTAAAGTAAATAAAATATAAGTATTTTTATTTACTTCACCAATATCCGGAACATCAATTACGTTATATACATTATTTTTTAAACACATAGTTCGCATATTTCGCATAGTTTAGCTCAGGTGTATAGCGCGCCTGAGGACGCAAATCACGGTAATAAAGTAACACTTTAATATGTAGGCGAATAAAAATGATTAAGTGATTATGTTTTTTAGTGTGATTTTTCTTAAAATTTCATTAATTTGGCTTTGGAAATTATTGTTGTTAGAAATAAAATTTCGAATATAAATTTAAAGTTTATGTTTTAAATTTACTTTAAATTCTTTTATTTGAATAGCAATGAATAAAATAGTAAACAAACCACGGTAGCAAGTTCGCCTTGTCATATATTCAAATGCTGTAGGCGCTACGCAGAAATGAAACACTTTCCCCTGGGCATGTAATGTATCTTAAACTAGCTCATCATTTTTTACTGAGCATTGGCATTCGCATTGTTGACAAATGTTGTAATTTTTAATCAATTCTCTGACGAATACCCAAACAAACATTTTTTAGCTATAAACCGAAACCAAAACCAAATTTTGACGTTTAGAAAAACCAAAACCGAAACCAAAACCAAAAAATGTTACATAGTAAAACCAAAACCGAAACCAATATTTATTATCTAGAAAAACCAATACCGAAACCAAAACTGTAATTGGCCATAGAGAAAATCCAAAAACCAAACCATTACAAATAATTTATGGTTTCCAGCCCTGCTTTAAAGCAAACTTTGCATTGTTTTATACTGGTGACTTCCATAGGACCTATAGGTGTAGCAATTTGCATTACATATTCAGCTTATTTTTAACAGTGTACCTATGTATCGTAATTTCCACATCTGTGTTCAGCGTTCTAAAAACTTACTATCGTCAGATTATTCAAAGAATTATATAAAATAGAAGATACTGATAGATCTGTTAACATTGAATAATTATAACAAATTGAATAGTTAACCATTTCGTTATAGGAGTTAAATTAAAAAAAGTCGGTCGTCGAAGATTTCATGAACGTAGAAGTACAAACTGTCAAAAATAATTTACATAAAGTTGTGTTGTAGAGTTTTTATATTGTCAGACCATAAGCACATAAAAGTTGTTTTTTCCTCGTAAATGTGAAAAAATGAAAATTGATCGAAATACCGCACCAAATATTACATCTCGTTAAATATTATCAATTGCTGGTAATTAAATAGAGATTTAATTGCTCCAGCTTGTAAATGGTTTAATTTGGTAAATATACATTTTTAATTCAAATGACGATTGACAATAATTACAAAACTGTGAACTGCAAAATTCTAAAGAAAATTACAATGTTTCTTAAATTAAATGCTCTTTCATATGATATCTCACATGACTGGGTTTTAAATGGTGTTTTCCCCGTTCTCATTACCACCCCCTTAATAAATACGATTATGAGTATTTCACACTTCGCTATTTTTTTAAAATAAAAAGTGTTGTGTATAGGGTTTAGAATATGTGTCACAACAACACATAAATACCTTTTAAGACCTAGGTCCCACAACAACTGGCGTTCTAAGGTGTTAATGAACGCTTTTTTTAAAACTCTGCCGGTTGAAGCCACCTGAGACTAAGGATTCCGGCAAACTATTCCATTTGTATGCAGTTCGGACAAAGAAGTCTTTCTGCGATCTGCCAGTATGACAGCGCGGGATCTCGACCGTTTCACTAGTTGCGGTAGCCGATTGCCGAGTGGAACGGGGGTAAGAATAAGTTTGAGGCATGATGACGCTGATTTCATCTGAGCACTGCTGATGACGATATTTGTAAAAAACAACGAGGTCAGCAACAGTGCGACGATGTTGTAGGGAATCAAGTTTTGATGTCAAAGCTCGATCACCCACAATTCGTATAGCCCGCTTTTGAACAGCATAGCTGAATTGCAGTCCTATGACATGGTTTCTGTCCTACAGATAATTTAAACAAGTTCAAACCATCTTGAAGATACAGAGTTTCACCCCCTTGTACAATAGTTTTGGATATGTTATATCGTCGAATCCAGGTGCTTTAAAACGAATTGTGGAATTCATAGTTTCGAAATGAAATAAAAATATTTCTATTATATGACGTTCTGAAAGTCGCACTTTTTTGACAATAACTCAAAAACTGTGCACCGTAAAATTCTAAAAAAAATCTCAATGATTTCTAAATTAGGTGCTCTTTCAAATAACACCCCATTCGCTTGGGTCAAAAAAAATGTTCCTCCCTCCCCGTCCCCTAAACACCAAGAAATATAATTATTTGAGACTTCGTTATAATTTTCATTCAAAATTTACCAAACTTCCTAAATATGTGAATTTTTTCAAATTTTTCTGTCAATCAGTGTCGAAACGTAAGGGGGGGACGATCTGAAAGTCGCATTTTTTTGACAATAACTCAAAAATTGTGCACCCCAAAATTCTAAAAACAAATTGCAATGTGTTCTAAATTAGGTGCTCTTTCAAATGACACCCAACTTGACCACGTTTTAAATAGTGTTTTTACTCCTTCTCATTTCCACCCCCCTTAATAAATATAATTATGAGTATGTGACACTTTTATATATTAAAAACTTACTAATTTTTCTACCATTCCAAATACATTTGAAGATTTTCGATCAGCTAGGTTCGGAGCTAATCGAGGTAAGAAAACACGAAGAAAACGTCATTATTCAAAATTATACGAAAAACGGTGACGTGTAAACTTCCAAAATAAATTTGTAAGGAATGCTGAAATGAATCCCTTTCATATGATATCCTACTTGAATCTATAAAAAAATGTATTTTCTCAAAGGTTTCACATCGTAACCCTGCAAACCAAACGAAAAGAACTTTAGTTTTATTTGTATCTGTCATCTTATTTGTACAGGTTAGTTTTATAGGCACCTCAAATTTCAGGTTTATAGCATTTAAAGTTTACGAGATAATCGATATAATGTGAAAAACTCGTTTTACTCTCACCAATAGGGTTCGTTATAAAAAACGGAACCCTAAAAACTTGGAGTTGAAGTCGCTTAATTTTGGCACCGACTCCGCAGCCCTGGTTTTATGTCAAATTTACGTAACAACTACATCACATATATATGACCTTCGTGTGATGTCATATTTATGTCTTGTGTTCACTTCTTTTGATATATTCAGAGACTTTATTTTATAATTTATTATGGTTAACACTAAACAATGCCTAACTTTAAATAAAAACAAAATAGTGAAAAACTATCGGATTACCCTTGCACTAACACTAGGAGCAGATTCTTTCCAAAACTACTATAAGTGTAGTGGTTTAACCCAGGAAAATATACCCCTACTGAAAAATACTGCTTCTAGTTGCCTATGAAGTCAGCTTTTAACAAAAATATTATATCTAGACATTGACTCTGAGGACGGGTACCTAAGGCCGTCTAGAACCCAGAGGATGGGAGTGATCAAACTGTCAGAGCGTGTCTAGATCTTGAATTCCCGTCAGGAATCACAAACCAGACCATAAAGCTATCCGTTGGGACTACATGTAAGTTTTATACTCCTCCGTGACGTACGTTAAACTAAAATAAAACTTACGTTCCTTATCCATAGTTGGTATGTCCGCAATTGTTTTTCAGATATGATTAACACAGCTCAACTTAATAGCACATATTTTCAGCATCTCCTTTTCAGTGTTTCTTTTTTTATAACGAACCCTATTGGTGAGAGTAAAACGTGTTTTTCACATTATTTCGATTATCTTGAACACTATAAATCCAATGAACCTGAAATTTGCGATGCGTATAAAACTAACCTATCCACACAAGATGAGGTGTTGAAAAATAAATAAAATGCTTTTCGTTTGTTTAACAGGACTACAATGTGAGGCCTTTGAGAAAATACATTTTTTTATCGAGTCAAGTAGGGTATCATATGAAAGGGCTTCACTTCAGTATTTCTAAAAAATGTATTTTGGAATTTTGCACCCACCAGTTTTTGTGTAATTCTAAATAATGGCGTTTTCTGTATTTTTTGTTTCCTTGATTAGCTCCGAGCCTAAGTAATCGAAAATCTTAAAAAGTACTTTGAATGATAGAAAAATTAGTAAGTTATCAATGGAAAATATAGTAAACTATCAAATACCGTTAATTATTATTTATTAAGGGTGTGGGAATGAGAAGGAGTAAAAACGCCATTTAAAACCCGGTCAAGTGGGGTGTCATTTGTTTTGTAGTGCTTCTTAATTTTGTCACCAAAATTAAGAAGCACTACAATTTTTTTTTAGAATTTTGCGATAAAGTTTTTGAATTATTGTTAGAAAAGTCCAACAAAAAGTTCCGATTACAACAATAAATAAGTCTTAAACCATCAACATAACTAACATGCTCGTTGGTGATGCTTGTTACTTATAACATAACAATCTGTTACTTATAACAGCCATTATAAGTTATAATATGACAATCGGTTTTATGTGCAACTTGAATAACTTATAGAAAAACGTTTTAACGAAATAAAACGAATTTTGACATCACTCACAGATTGCAATCACATCACACACAACGTTTTTGTAGTTTAGACTTTAGTCGAGTCTTGAATTTTGATTAGTTACAGCTACAGCAAATATTCAGTTTAAGATATTAGATCTGATGACAGTTCAGTCCAGTCGTACCATTTACCTGTTATCTTTTGCTAGTAATTTTGTGGTTCAATTTTCTTCTGAAAACGAGCAAATAATTATATTACAAAATGTTTAAAAGAATTTTAGTTAATATTGGTAATATTTTTATCTAAATAATTCTGTGTGAATGTACTTCATAATCATTTTATCTTAAGATCATACGTTGTAAATAACATTGTAACATTGTTATTTTGTTCTTGTTAATTGTTATGATTATAAATATAATTGCTGTGTAATATATATTTGAATATAATTTTCATTCAAAGAATTAATGTTCAAAATTTGATAAAATTCTTAACTAAAATTGGGTTTTATTTTATTCACAGGCAAACGTTCGGGTAGCAATATTTATCCAATGAGAACACAGATGCTATCATCATCAGTCAACCCAAACTCACAAGTTAAGGGAGTCGGAATGTTTAAATTTAGTAAAATTAATTTGTTTAATTTTAGATCGAAGAGGTAGAAATCAAAGTACCATGGGGTCATATCAGTGCAAAATGGTGGGGACCAAAACAAGTTCGTCCAATGTTATGTATACACGGTTGGCAAGATAATGCTGGTTCGTTTGATTCTCTGATCCCCTTACTTCTACCTAATATTGGTTATCTGGCCATTGATTTACCAGGTAATGGTTTTTCATCTCGATTTCCAGATGGCATGGTGTATAACCATTATGATTCGGTTATAGTGTTTAAAGCTATTAAAAAATATTTTGGTTGGCCAACACTATCAATACTATCACATTCGGTTGGATCTCTTCAAACGTTTTGGTACACTTCAATATTTCCAAATGATGTTGATATGTTTATTGGAATCGATATGTTGAAACCAAAGATTAAAGATCCAGCAAGGTTTGTAAAAACAATTGCAGACGTTATTGAAAAAAATTTAATCGCTGATGAAAGAAATCGATTGAAAACAGAACCACCAAGTTATACGATGGATGAGTTACGGCAAATGTTACATGCTGGTTCAGTTACCCCAAATTCAGTTTCCATCGAAGCTGCCGATCACCTATTAAAACGAGCAGTTGCAAAATCATCAACTCATCCAAATAAATATTATTTAACACGTGACAGTCGTCTTAAGAACATCGCAATGGCAATGGTTGATCACCAAATTATATTGGAACTAGCCAAACGGATTCAATGTCCGCATCTTTTTATAAAAGCAACTGAATCGAAAATCTATGAAAAACAAAATTATTATGACGAAACATTAGACGTTTTAAAAAAATCAAATCCTGATTTTAAGATGATACATGTTAATGGATCGCATCATTTACATTTAAATACGCCAGAGAGGGTTAGTGGAATTATAAATGATTTTCTTGAAAAATATAAAATAAGGGATAGGTTAGGTAATAGTAATGTATCCCCAGTATCTAACAAGCTAAACACAACTTATAAAAATAAAATTTTATAAGGATTTCTCTCCTTTAAAATGTTAGGGCTTGTTTGTATTGTCAGTCAAACCCTTAAAGCTTTTAAGAAAAAGGAAAATATGTTAAATCAAATTGTTTTCTTTTTATTTACGACATTAATTTTGAAGAAAAACTTTTCTGTTGTTACTTTGTTGGTGAATCTGTTTATAAACCACAAAAATATATTTACAGTTGTGATAAAAAACGTTGTTGCCTTTGTTTTAAAAATATACTATCAATATTGGCAAAAACTTGGGAAGCCTTTTGTGCAGCATCAACTTTAAAATGTAAATTTTTTAATGCATAATATGTGGCAAGTGGGGCTGTTTGTTTATGATATGATTCTAAACGTTTTTTTAATGCATCAGCATTATCGTCACTACGACGTATCAATGGTTCACCGGTTATATCATCGATCATTGGAAGTATTGGTGGTGCGAAATCTTCATGATAGGAACGGCCGCTCTTTAAATGTATTAAACGTCCGGTTATACGTCGAACAAGGAGACTATCATCAATTCCAAATTCGATAACAGCATCTAAACGTGTATGTCTTTTATCTAATAGTTCATCAAGCTATGCGTTATAGAAAAAAAGAAAATTGTGATATAGATTGAATATATATATATATTTTTTTATTTAAATTTTACCTTTTCAGCTTGTACAACGGTGCGTGGAAAACCATCTAATAGAAAACCATTTTTACATTCAGGTTTATCCAAACTGCTATCGATTAAATCAACAACTAAATCATCTGATACAAGTTTTCCTGCATCCATTACTTTTTTCAGTTGAGCTCCTAGTTTGGAACCGGATTGAATTTCAGAGCGTAACATATCACCCGTTGATAAGTGACAAACACAAAATTTTTCTTTTAATAATGGGGCCTGAAAAAAAGACTTGATTAAATGAAGATAGACTTTTTAAAAAACATCATTTATTAATTGGTTGTTGCGGAATCGAACAGAAAACAAGGGATTGGTTTAAATTTAAAAGTTCGCCGGTTGATTAAGTTTAACCCAACTTTGTGGATTAGTTAAAGTCCGCACGGTTGATCAATTGGCTTAACTCAGCTGCTTTTGTTTGGTTGGTTGGAGCCAGTGATGTTGATGGGTTGGCTGAAGCCAGTTGTGTTGGCCAATTAAATAAAATCAAATATGATGTTCAATTGGATTTTGCCTTCTGGGTTTGCGACTTGACTTAAACCATCCATACTCTTTGTTGGACGTGGTATTTTCTTATCGGTTGACTTAATCCAGGATTTTATAGACTAGCGAACAACAGCGTTGTTGTGTTACTGAGCAAATTGTATATTCAACTAATCAGGTTTGCAGATTTTAATATTTCTTGTAATTTCAATCAACTTCTTTCAATCAAGTCGTTGTGATTTCATAGTGTCTTACATTATTAGAATTTTATAAATAAAATATCTCATAGTTGGTGTAATCAGTTTCTTTTACGAATTAATGAATTAAAATAAAATATTGCTTCAATCAAAAAATTGGTTGGAAAGGTTCGGTTGTTTGTAGGATACCTCTTTAACCTATTCCAAACTAAATAATTGGCAAATCACGTACATAAACTCGCAAAAACATTTATCACGTTTATTTTGGGTTTTATTATTAACACTTTCACTTATTCAACAAGTTGTTTGTTGTAACTATTTATAGACAAAACAATTACAAATCGCGTGACAAGCTAATTTAAGTCTTTTAAAAATTCAATCGTTATCGTATTTTATCAATAAACCTTAAGGTCAAAGTATTATTTAGGTAGATTTGCGTAACACTTGATGTTAGGTAACTTGTCATTATGGTAATTCATGTTGAATTAACTATATATATTTATTTTTTTTTATAGATGATTGAACTCTAATATTCCTCTTACCACGTCAGCTACCTAATAATTAATGCATTTATTTAGATATTAAAATAAACGAACCTGTGTACCTTTACCAGATCCTGGTGGCCCTAAAAGAATAGCATTTATTCCAATTGGTTCTTCATTTCGTTTTAACTTAGGCAAAGATGCATTTGGTGCCATTATTTAACCTACAAATAAAAATATATCTTTATACCTATAGTATTGCTTTTATTTTATATTACAATAATTTTAATTATTTATATTTAAGAAAAACTTTTAAATTAATTACTATATATATTATTTTTTTCGATCTATGTATTTTTTAATTAAGAATTCTTATGAAATGTAGAACTACCACATAAAAATAATCTACTGTGCTGTGTGAAAATATGACGGTTAAGTGACATCTAGCCTTGGAAATATGAAACAAAGTAATAAATAAAAAATCTTTCTCGTCGCCCTGTCTTAATTTAAAAATCAATACAAAACAGATATTCCATAATATGTTGTCCTTTGAAATTTCAATGTAGGTCATATAAATATATTAAAATGAATTTTTTTATTGTAAAAATAAACATGTTTAATAAGGAATAGTTTATGTTCATTTATCTATCACCTTTAAGTACAAAATCAGTTAAAATTGTATACAAATTTTTAACCGATTATTTGATTTAAGTGCAGATAAATATTATGATGAATACTAGTATACTTTGACAGTCGTCATTTAGGCTTTTTATATTGAGGAAGTGGTTGGATTTAGTGTAAATTTATGTGAATAATTTTTATAAAAATTATTTATTTCGCTCATATTTTATAATTTTCGAATTGCTTTAAATTATATGTTTTACAATAATAATTTATTAAATAATAATAATATTAAAAATGAATCAAATGTTGAATCAATTTATTTCATATGGCTAAAAAAAATTGTGAATAAGTGAATAGTTGTAGCCGATTATGTCTTATACTAATTTAAAACATTTTGATATATTAATTATAATAAGAATAGTAATATAAACAATTAAATTAATAAACAAATAATTATATTTGTTTATATAATAGTTATACTGCCTTGAAAATAGATGGCGTACTAAAACGAAATATTAATGCCTTTTTCCAATTAGAATAATTGAAACATAAAAGCAATAATAATTTATTAATTTATATATTCAAACTGGATTCCTCATCGAAAATGACAACAGACGATAGTATGAGTGATGATGTTTTTGAAGATCTAGAAACATCAGCAATGAAATCACGTTTGCAATATAAAAGTAATGAAAATTATTACCAACCACGTGGTGATAACGACAATAATTTAAAAGCGAATAATGATAATGAAAATTACTATCGTACACCTTCGCCAACTGGTTATCCAGGTTATACACCACCACGAGAAGCTTTACGTATGTATGCATTGCAATCAGAATATTTTATAGAAAATCGAATGTGTGATGATATGGAGGAAGTTGAAGGAGGAGTTGAACGACGAAAATATAATGAATATGATGAGGAAGATGGATGGAGACCGCGTAAAACAGATACATACAATCGATTTGATGAAAATGAAAGTCATAAGGTAAGAAAAAATTTTTTACATCAAATTTTTTCTACCATTTGCTCTTAAAAATGCTATTAAATCTTTTTACTATAATTTTAATGCAATTAATGTTGCATTGAATATTTTTTATAGAACGATATTCTTTTTCATAATCCATTAAAGTTATAAAAATAAATAAAACAAAAACGGTTTATTAAAATAGATGCATTATGTTTTTTTGTAATATGGGATTATGAGTTTTTGTTTTTAGAAGTTTTGGTCGGTTAAGCGGGTTATATTATTAAAAGTTAAATTATTGTAATATAATATATTCGTAACGTTACTCTGTCACTCACTTGACTAACTAGCCGACACTCTCAAAACACAGTTTGTGTCATTGATCAACCCTTGGCTCAATTCCTGAATACGATACGAATCTTCTTACGATATGAAAGCTCAATTCGATACGAAAATAAAATGAAATTCCTGAATACGAACGTACCACAAATTTCAATGTTAACAGTGTAGGAGTGTGTTCGTAAATTCTACATTGTAACAATATTGTTAACAATGACATATAGATAGCGTTCTTAAATCTATATTGTAACAACAACCACGTGCTTTTCAGCGTTCATAAATTAGTTTTACATTGTTACGAGCGTCAGTTTCAATCCTAGTTTGAACATCCTCTGGAAGTGTCATTTTGAGAAAAAGTTAAGAAATTAATCAAAACAATAAGCAAATTTAAAAAAAAAAATGGCGAATTATCAAATTCTAAAATCTGTTGATGAAAATGGCAACAGGTCTCAATGTATTGTTGATATAAGCGAAATTGGTAAGCATAATTGTTAATATTTTAATTTTATCATATTTTAATATTTAAAAATATAAATAAATATATAATTTAAATAATATTTTTTGACGTTAATAACAATTTGATTGTAAGCAAATAATGATAAATTTACAATGACAAATTTAACATTGTTCTACAATGTAGAGTTTACGAACACACTCTAGGTGAAGTGAAATTATTTTATTTTTAATTTCCTCAAAAATAAAACAGTGTACATAAATGATAAACGTCAAAATTTAAAATGTTTTTAAAAAAGGGGTTCCAAAAATAACAGGGTTTTAAAATGCTGGTGGATTTCGAAAATAAATAGACTCTGGACGACCAAGAAAGAAAAGCCAAAAATTTTTAACAAAAAAAAAGAACTGTTCGCAGGCTAAAATAGAACTAAATAAACGCATAGCCAAACTTAAAAGAGAAATAAATTGGCAGAAAAAAAGGTCATTCAATGAATTTCCTTTAAGCATTCATCCCGGATCAATTACGAAGGATACTTGGAAAAAAGTTAACGCAATAAAAAATTACAAAAATAACAAAAATATTTTTGAGAATAACAATAACATAAAAAAATTCATGAACCTGAACATAAAAAAAGGGTTCATCGAAGAACAAAACAAAATAAAATTTTATAACTCAAACCCCCTCATCCATGAATTTGACCCGGAAGAAGTTAAACTAATCATAAAGTAAAGCAAGAACTCCACTCCAGAAACAAACAGATTCTCCTACAAAATCCTAAAAAAATTAGAGGAAGAACATCTGAACAAGATCACAGAACACCTAAACAAACTATGGTTTAACAAGACCTACCCAGAAAACTGGAAGGAAATCAGAATCATTCACATTCATAAGGCAAGTAAAGACCCCAGTAATGTAGAAAGCTATAGGCCAATACAACTGATGAACGTTTTTCACAAAATAATAACCCAGCGTAAGATTCTACCAGAAAACTCATGCGGATTCAGGCAAGAAAAATCTACTAAGGACATAGTTGTCAAAATTCTAAATAAGATTGATCAATCCAATCAAAATAATAACCTTAGTATGATAATAATTTCAGCAGATATAAAAAAAGCCTTCGACAACGTTAACAACGAAAAGTTGGTAATAATATTAAAGGAAATAGGCATTCCAGATGAAATAACAAATTGGATATATCAAGGTCTTACAAACAGTACCCCAAAAACAGCAATAATCGCGGAAGCAGGAGATCTGCCGTTAACATCTATAGTGGAACTCTCGAAATTTAACTTTTTTTTTTTTTTTAATAAAATGTGTTGTGTAATAGGGTTTAGAATATGTGTCACAACAACACATAAATACCTTTTAAGACCTAGGTCTAGACCTGGGTCCCACAACAACTGGCGTTCTGAGGTGTAGATTAACGCTTTTTTTAAACATCTGTGGGTTGAAGCCACCTGAGACTAAGTGTTCCGGCAAACTATTCCATTTGTACGCAGTTCGGACAAAGAAGTCTCTCTGCGATCTGCCAGTATGACAGCGCGGGATCTTTACCGTTTCACTGGTTGCGGCAGCCGATTGCCGAGTGGAACGGGGGTAAGAATAAGTTTGAGGCATGATGCCGCTGATTTCATCTGAGCACTGCTGATGACGATATTTGTAAAAAACAACGAGGTCAGCAACAGTGCGACGATGTTGTAGGGAATCAAGTTGTGATGTCAAAGTTCGATCACCTACAATTCGTATAGCTCGCTTTTGAACAGAGTCCAAGAGGGCCAAGATGGAAACAGAGGCAGCACCCCAAACTTGACAGCAGTACTCCATACAGGGACGAATATAGGACTTATAAACATGGAGCAATTGGTATGGAGTGAAAAATTTTTTGCATCTATTTAGGAGGCCGAGTTTTTTAGACGCGCTTTTTGCCATCGCCATTACATGATCGTTCCAGAGTAGGTCATTTGAAACTGTGACACCCAATAAACGAATGTTTTTACATTCACCCATTGGTTCATCACACATACTAAATAAAATATCTTTGGGGAACTCGGTCTTTAATCTGGAAACAATCAACAGCTGTGTTTTGGTGGAGTTGAAATTGACAAGGTTTTGGTCACCCCAGTCGGCGACTTTATTCAGGTCTTTGTTCACGTTTATGGCAGCGTCTCTCCGGGCAGGATTAATTCGTTCGTGCATTTTACCTTTTGAAGGAAGGGGCTCGAACGACTTGTGCAGAGTACTATCATCTGCAAAACTATTTATTGGGTTGCTGGTGATTTTCAACAATTCGTTGATATAAATCAAAAATAGGGTTGGGGACAATACTGAGCCTTGGGGTACACCAGCGTTAATTAGTTTAGACTCAGAAGAATATCCGTCTAAGGTTACCGAAATGTATCGGTCGGATAGAAAATTTTGAATCAGCTTCACAACATTGGGATGAAAACCGTACGCAACGAGCTTGTTGATTAAGTTGGCATGCCAGACTCGATCGAATGCCTTGGAGATGTCTAAAGCGATAACGTATGTTTCACCACCTTTATCAAGTATGCTGTTCCAACAATGCGCTACATAGTTTAATAGATCGGTAGTTGATCTTTTGTTTCGAAAACCGTATTGGCTGTCGGATATTAAATGATTTTCTTCCAGAAATTTTGAAATATGTGTATTAATATAATGCTCATAGACTTTGGATAGGACCGATAGTAAAGCTATTGGCCTATAATTTGAGATATCGGATCTTGGTCCCTTTTTGGGGACGGGCTGGACATTTGCCAACTTCCAGCACGAGGGAAATATACCAGATTTGTAGGATTGGTAGAATATTTTAGTTAAAGTTGGTGCAAGTTCTTTGGAAAAGGTTTTTAAAATAATGGGTGGAATATTGTCCATTCCTGATGCTTTGTTGATGTTTAACCCCTTTAAAAGTTTAGCGACTATTTTGGGTTTGAAGTGAAGTTCATTCATATTAACTCCTGAAGACTGGATTTGGGGTATTTCTTTAGGAGTTTCCAAAACAGTGGAGTTCAGAGCAAAGCGTTCAGCGAACAAGTTAGCTTTTCTTGCGGGATCAGTGACGATTAAATCACCATCAATAATAGGGGGAATAGAAAATTTTGTACCAGAATTTAAAGAATTAATGGCACTGTAGAAACTCTTGTCAGAAACAGACATAGACGTAAGTTTTGAGGCTTTCGCTCTGTCAATTTCGGACTTTTCGTTTGAGATAATCTGATTAGATATTTTGTTGGCCTTTAGATATTGGGATCGATTAGTGGGAGTTTTGTTATGAATCCAAATATTAAATGATCTACGTTTGTTTCTAAGTGCCGTTTTGGCAGCTTTCGAATACAAGTATTTTTGTTTGGGTTTTACTATGGAGAAAGGGACAAATTTATTTATAGCAAATTGGATGGTTTCTGTAAAGTTTTGAGCAGAAACATTTACATTGTCAGTGTAAAAACAATGACGGTCGAAAGGGAAACCATGGAAAAAATTTTGAAGACCACTCTTATCCATTTTTGAGTAGTGAAATATTTTACGGGGTTTGGGAGCTGTAGTTTTAAGTAAATCAGTTTTGATAACTGATGAGATTAAATAATGATCAGAATTTCCAATACTACCTTTCGCAACATCGACACTCGTAATATCTGGCATTGTGGTAAGATAGAGATCTAGTAGAAAACTATTATCACCGCCATTACGGGGAGTGAAAGTCGGGCTTTTTACAATTTGGAATAGGCCCTGAGACGCGGCAAAAATTTCTGCCAGTTTTCCACTATTGTCAACATCGTCGGTCGATTTGGAGAATTCCAACCATGATTTGTTGTGGACGTTGAAGTCACCGGTAACGATAACTTCACAATTAGGGGACTTTGCTCTAATCTCGTCCATAATTTTTGTCAGTATATTAAAAAAGTTTGGGTTACGTTTGTTGGGGGACCGGTATAAAGCTATTGTAAAAAAAGTCATTTCTGGAAGACAAATCTTTAAAACCATTGTATTGAAGCCGTCACCGTGTAGTTCAAAATTTGGAAAGCGCGTGTACGCAACACTCTCATGAATGAATGCGCATACGCCCTGATGGAGTTTGAAAGCTGATTCGAGCCTATATTTGGAATTAAGCGATTCTATAAAGAGAAAATTTTCAGAAACTTGTGTTTCTGTAAGGAATAGAATGTTCGGTTTGTCGTGCTCAAGATGATGTTGCACGTGGTCATGGTTAGCGTTCAATCCGCAGATGTTTTGAACATGTATTTTAAAATTTTTTTTTGATTCATATATGTTTTGTCCCTGCAAATTCCGTGGACATGCCGCTTTATGGGCGGGTGGATTGCGCAAATTTGCTTTACCACTTGCAGACTTATTTTTTTTCGGTTGTACTGCCATATATATATCAAAATGTTTATTTTATTTTTTTGTGTTTTATTTTAAAATGCATAACTAAGTAAAAAATCCTATCATACTACAAAATATGACATATGCCAATATTTCATGATAAGATGAAGAAATAATAACAAAATAATAAGTGAAAAACAAATTGTGAGAAATTTGCAGAAAACAAAACAAAACTAAATGCCAATAATCCAGCTGATGCAGCGCACCCCAGACGCACCGCCCACCACTTCAATCGAGGCACAAAGCCCACACATAACTACGTGTTGGTTCGATTCCTCGGAAGAGCTAATGAGCGGTACCGCTACGGAACGCTGCCCAGCTAAGACTGGAAGTGCTGCCGTTGACTAATTAAAGTTCGTCCGCCAGCACCCTAAGATATCATCTTGGCTAATGACATCTCCTGCCATTGCCAGTGGTATGTGATATCTCACGCTAACTCATATGTCAATGGCAGGGACTGGAGTACGCAGGGTAGTCAGACCCGTAGATCAACATTGATCAAAATCGATCCCTCCTGCTAACTACATCATAAAACAAAAAACTCAAGGATCCGAAATCTTCAACAAGCTCGCTACTAACATAAGTTGTAAGGCCATTCAGGAGGTATACGACAGACATAAAGAACTAATAAAAAACCCCGGGATTTAAAAGCAACTCTGGATTGCAAGTCACAATTAAAAACAATTTAAAAATCAACACTGCAATGGCAGAAAGATTTAAGAAAACCTACACATCACAGGTGGAAGCAAAACTGCTAACACTACACTGAGAAAAAAAATGTTGGAAAAACATTCATTATTATGTTAAATCAACAATTTTTAGCTATAAAACGGGGCCAAAGGCGTTTTTTGTAAATTTAACATTGACTAATGTTACGTTTTAAAATTCACAATGTCATCTTTTGAAATAACTAATTTCTTTTCAATTCAAATTTAAAAATAGTAAATTTCTACAAATATTATTTAAAGTAGAAAATGCAAAATTAACTCTGATCGACGTTGATTTAAAATTGAATAATTTTAGTTTTTGATTATTACAATTTGATTTAATAGGTTAACATGTAAAAATGACATTTACTGAATGTTCGTAAACTGAGAATTTGTTAATTTTTACAATGGCTTATGGTAAATATAACAATGTTTACATTTGAACCAACATTGATCCAATTTGATTTGATAATGAGTTTCAGAAATGCATTGCTAAAAGGTATTGTGCAAATGTAAAATCAACAGTTTGGGATGCAAAGTTATAACGCAAATTTTAACATTGCTCAATGTTAAAACATCATGTAACTTTATGAATTAAATAAAAACAACGTTTTTAAACATATACAAATAAAAACTAATAATGCTTTATATCGTTTTTCTCTTTATTTTCTTCAATTACAATACAAATCAAAAGTAAACTTAAACTAATTAATTATATTTATTTCTAAAATAAGTTTTTCCGTTATTTATTTGGTAAAGATGTAACGATGTTTTTACTAGGTGGTCTAGTAAAAAAATGTATATCTTTAACAAACAGACAATCAATTACTACCAACCTCGTATGAAAATAACTTAAAATAAATAAATCACTTTTCCTCCCAATAGAGGATTCAGACAACATCGAAGATTGTGTATTTAAAATACTTTGTTTTGACGAGCTCAACCTAGCTACTACAGTTGAATTATTTTAAAAGGTTTCGTCATCAATTTCATACTGCAAAATAATTGTAAAAATAAAATAACCGAAACATTCTGTTAAAAAAATTATATATGTATACTTACTTGAGTTTTGCGCCAGATGAAGAGTTTTTCTCTATAAACTCAGCTCTAAATCCTAAATTGGGCATCGGCGCAGCAATTTCTTCTTTAGATAAATATTGCAAACACCAAAACGTGATATTGTTAACTAAGAAACAATGTTTTAAGAAATCATTATAACATAATATAACTAAAAAGAACGTTTTTAATTAACTATTATCGTCGCTTTAATAATGAAATGACGTATACGCAAAAGTATAGTTTCGAGATATTTGAGTTTAAAGTTTGATGTGCGCATGCATTTGCATGGACGTTAATTTATAATTTATTAATTCTTACCCCCAGTCATAAAATAATTCGAAAAAGTAAAAACGCCAATTCAAAGATACCCTTATGGGGAATGCAGCGCACCTATAATATAAAAACAACGTATAAATAGCATACGTTGTTTCATTATTAAGGCGACGATATACTAACGCACATTTTAGCTGCTCCAATAGATTTTCTAAATGAAACTCATGTAATAATGATTTGAATTTGATCAAAGCCTCATTTTCCGATGGTTTCGTACAAATTAACTGTTAGTTAGCAGATAAACTTTTGTTTTCGTCTAAAACGATTTCGTTAGATTCATCAGTATTAGTTATTAATTGAATAACATGACCATCTTCACTTAAAAAATAATTATTTTCAATAGTCTCCATCATATTTAAATACACGACCACTTACTTCAACTTAGAATCGAAATTAAAATTGTAGCATTATATGAAGAACTGAGTTATAAAATTATAACGGGAAGTTTAACAACGACAATGTTTGTTTTACAGTGTTACTTTCGTTGTGCCTTTAATTTGACATTTATCATCGTTAAATCTTAAAAATTAATGTTAAATTGATAGTGCAACATTGTTTATCAAAATGTAAGAGATTTAATATCTACAAATTTATATATGTAGTAAAGTTGTTAATCTGTTCTGTCCATTTTTTAATTAACTGTCCTACAATGTTAATTTAACTTTAATTAGTGTTAAAAAAAAACATTGATCTTCTCAGTTTACTTAACGTTAGTAAAATGTAACAGTATAACAATTCAATGTTAAATCAAAATTAAATCTTACTAAAAAAATGCTAATGTAACATTACAATGTGTTGTAATTTACGTAGTATTTATTAAATTTTTTCTGTATAAAAAGAGCGTTATATTAGCAATAGAAAATGTTAAATTCAACATAGTTTTTACAAACTTTTAGTATTTAAAATCGGCCAATATTAACTTATAAAGTGTTATTGTTAAAATTACAGTTAAGATTTAAAACTTGTTAATCCAACGTTGCTCATTTTAACTCAACTTTGAATCGTATTGAAATATGGTTAATAATTGGAAGTGTTAAATCAACATGGCACCTATTAAAATATACAATGTGACTTTTTTCTCTGTGTAGAATCTCTAAACACGATACAATCGGAGAATATCTTTTTTTACGGACGTGTCATCTTCTGGGTTGGGAAAAGGTATAGGGATATACAACAAAAGAGAAAAGCAGAAACTAATATACAAAATAATAGAAGACCCCTCAATTAAAACACTAGAACTGATGGCTATACTCCAAACAGTGGAAATTAATAAACATATGAAAGAACCGATACACATCATCACGGGCTCTTTAAACGTGTGTAAAGCTCTCACGAACATAAAAAATTTAGAAAATCCTAAATACTTTGAAAGGAAACTGCTATCTACAAAAAAAAAATAACTTAATATATACTGGATCCAAGGCGCAAAAGAAGGTGCGATCTTAAATTGTAAAGTGCCCATGGAGGAAACAAAAAAAAAACTCAAAATAAAACTATAAAAGGAATGGATCGAAATCTTTTTGGGAAATACAATTAATGTCGGCTCGGCGCATAGGGAAAACATAAGAGGGTTAACTGGAAAGAAGACCTGGTTCAAAAAACTAGATTGGAAAGCAAAAGAAATTAAAACCATGATCAGGCTTAGGACAAATCACACATACGATAAAAAATATTTCAAATTAATAAAGAAAATCGAAAACGACACGTGTGAATTGTGTTTGACAAAAGATACAGAACACATAATAGAACACTGCTGGAAATATGCCAACACCAGAGCAAAATTCAATAGCATAAATAGCAAATCCCTAACCAACATCCTCAGCAGTAATAATATAGCAGAGTATCAAGAAATAATAGACTTCCTGAGAGAAATCGAAATATCCTTCTAAACACACCACGCACAGCCCTCAAAATAATATATAAAAAGAAACATAGAAATAGCCAAAAAGATCTAGCGAAATAGTAGCGAAAAAACTAGTCAATCATAAAAATCAATCAAATCTCACAATCTAGAAAATGTAGAAACTAGAGAAAAATAAATTTCCAATTTAATAAGATAATCTAACGTCCAAAGAGGTATTAAATTTTGACAAAACAAATTTTCTAGTGTTTGAGAAGCAAAACATGCCTGATATTCCCAACGAAATTAAACTTAACACCAACGTTATTAAATGTGTATCGATGGCTAAATACCTAGGACTTGAAATAGACTCCAAACTTAACTGGCATTTTCAAATTGATTCCATAAACAAGAACTTTGTTTTAATACATATTCAACGACATATCATTTACGAAAATCGATTGAGTAGTTTTTCTACAATCGCTCGTCAAAATGCACTCACATCACAAAATAACAAAAAATTGAGGGGCACCCTGTGAAGACCCTTGGTCGAAAAAAAAAATTCTAAGAGAACTCGTATTTTTTATTTATGAAAGACTATCTATAAACAAAAAATAATCAAAATTAAAAGGGGTCAAGTGAAAACGTTGTTGAATCTTCGTGAAATTGCTCATAGTCAGAAGTTTAAAAGAAATTATATAAAAATATAAACAAGGAAATATATTAATTCGAAATAATAACTTATATTTAATTTTTGGTTTTGGAGTGCGGTAAAATCACTATAGTATAACAAATTGGTTTTTGTATATAGTTGCAAGTTTCCTTTTTGATTTTACATTAAAAAAACTATTTTTCAAAATTCAAACCAATATATTTTTATTTTATTTTAAATATATATTTTAATCTAACTTCTAAAAAACAATTTTATTTTTCTTATTTCTCTTACACGTGTTTCAATCTTTCGATCATCCTCAGAGAGAAAATATTTACAACTAAATCTAAAAATTCCTTCGAAGAAGTTGTCAATTCTTAAAATGTTCGAATTTCGGTTTTTCCCACATTAATTTAATTAGCTTACGGAAGTTTCGTTGTCAAGGAAGGAATTTTTAGATTTAGTTGTAAATATTTTCTCTCTGAGGATGATCGAAAGATTGAAACACGTGTAAGAGAAATAAGAAAAATAAAATTGTTTTTTAGAAGTTAGATTAAAATATATATTTAAAATAAAATAAAAATATATTGGTTTTGAATTTTGAAAAATAGTTTTTTTAATGTAAAATCAAAAAGGAAACTAATAACTTATAATTTATGGATTTG
>OY856186.1:277071296-277226296 GCA_963693315.1 Diogma glabrata
AGCACATAATTGTTGTTCAATTGACTATACAATCTATTTCATAATTGATTTGATAATGTACTGATAGTAAACTTAAGTTAATAATTAACTGACAATGATCCAATCGGATAAATTGATCGATCTTTTATTAGCGACAATTTTCTATCTTTGTTTCTTTTTTATATACATTGGTCAATTTTACGCCCAATTCCCACGCAGAATTTCCCTCACATGATCTCAAAATACAGTTGAATGAGGGAAAAAAAGGAAAAAATCATAAACATTTCTGTTCTCTATCAAAACACATCTCTTCTAGTGCTTTTTCTATTATAACACAAAAGATTACTACATATACCAACACGAAAATTAAAGGCTACAATTTCGCATTCAATAAATTCTAAACAATCGCAAATTGGATACTTTGATGAAAGTTTCATATTCTCTCTTTTGTATGATATTTGTATGACTCATATTTTATTATCGAGTTAGGACAAAAATAAAAATAAAGAACGAATTCAAATTGTAAATTGAATCACGGAGTTTCTTTGGATGTTTTGTTTATTTGGATTTTGATATGTAGTACTAAAGTAGAATAATAAGTTGTTTTTACACAGTTGCTTTTTATATGGTTTTGATACTTAATTTAGAACAGGAATCGAAATAGGGTCGACCGTTATAATATTTTTAAATAGTAACAAAAAAATTTTCTTAATTTCTTTTAAACCAATGCAATCTTCAATTTCAGTTTTCGTAATTTCTAATCGCCGTTCGGTTTGACAGCTAGCCTACTCGATTGCTGGGCTTGGTTATGTTCTATGGGTCAGCTCAGGGTACGAAAGGATTAAAAATGTACGTCGGTAGTCCTTGTAGTCGGGGACCACAAAGCAACTATACCAGTAATTTTACGAATGACTATATGAATAATATATTCGAATATGGGTAGTTCGTTTAGATTTATTGTTTAGCTATCCCTTCTTATAAAAAAACAAGATTTACGTCCATCAACACCTCAGAACGCATGTAGTAATGGCAGTGCAAATCTACCTAGGTCTTTAAAGGTTTTTATGTATTGCGACAAAGATCGAAATTCCTACTACATGGCACATGTTATTAAAAAAATATATATAATTTGTGAAAAAACGTATCATTAGAAAATTTTACAAGCATTTCTAACAATTTGGAGTGCCGAAGTAGAGAAAAACTGTTATCATTTTCATGTTTTTGCGTATCTCATTTAACACATATCAAATTTTTTTTAACTTCTTCAATACGCTTTAGCAAATCTTTATTGGTAAAATGTTCCTCCCTTTATTTAAAATGTTCCTCCCTAAGGCCTAGCCTAATCTAACCTAATTCGTATTTAAATTTAACTGACGTATAGACAAATATTCAACCAAGCTATTTGCCTTCAAACAATGTCCCATAACTACAATCTGTTGAACAAAGAAAATACTGATTTAGTAATCAAATTCGTCCTTTTTTTTAAACTAAAAAATGGGGTCAAATCCGCTTCAACAATTTTTATGTTTTTCTTTCAACAAATTTTTTCAGTTTTCTTCTTTAATCTTATTTTGTTTATTTCAAGAAGTAAATCTTTGTATATACAAAATAGTACATTATGATGTTAGGACGTAAAGCTAAAGATTTTGGACGTATGTTTGCCAATCGAAGCGCTAGCCAAAATTTGCACCCACATGAAGTCCAATATAGCTTACGTCCGTGCATCATATACTATATTTTATTCGCCGCAAGCAAAATATTTTTAAAAAAATTGTTTATTCTAAATCAAAGTTATAAATTTGCATAAATTTTGAAATAAAAATATGTTGAACATGTAACCTTTGACAAAATATTTGTTATTTTTTCCAAATTATTGTATAAGTATAACAACAAATGATAAACACTGTTTTGATTGGATTATGAAATTTAATATTTAAGGGTTGCTTTGATAAAAATTTCTATTTTTGTATAGAATTTATACAAATACAAATGTTTTTTACTTTTTTGGACGTAACTATGACAACAAAATATATGGTTAAAAAGTGACACTTTAAGGCCGCAAATCACAGTAATAAAGCAACACTTTAATATGTAGGCGAATAAAAAAACAAAGTAATTTTTAAGATGTATTTATCGAAAAACAACAACAAAAACTAGAAAAGGATATTTCCTAAAAATAGAACTTTTATTGAATTTCTTTAACATTACAATATATTCATTGTAACCGGAAGAATCAAATAATTTTGTTTTAAATTATTTAGTTACTGCATTAGTAGTATCAATGGAAATGATGGGTTGTAAACTTTTCTATAAAAAATTAATTATATTAAATTTAAAACTCTTTCAACGTGGGGTTTCTTTATTTAATATGTACTTTCTTAAATTAATTAGGGTACATTTTAGTTTTTTTCTTTTGAAATTTATAAGCTCTTAAAATAAATAAAATCAAAATGTTGACTTCATATTAAAAGTTGAAAATAAAAACAAAAATTAAACTTAACTTAAACAATAAAAATAAAAGTGAGTTAAATTTATTATTTTAATAAAAATTGAAAAATAAAACAAATAAAAATATTATGAAATGTATCAACAAACAAAGTTCGGTTCAGTTTTAAATCAAAAACAAACAACGACACAAAATCAAATAACAACAATGATAACTCAAAACACATCAAATACACAAACAACGTATGAATATACAAGGCGTGAATCTTTGGTTAAACCAACATGGCAAACTGTAACGACAGGACAAGTTATACCAAATATTTTAAACACAAATGACAACAGTTTATGTATAAATGGTGATGGAAGTTCTAAACAGGAGAGTACAATAAAGGAACACAACAGAATAATTACAAATAAATTAACAAATGAAAAACGAGAAGTCGAGCTTTACGATATATTTTGTAAGGTGAATATTTTTTTTTCTTCAAATAAAAGTTAGAAAAGATTCGATTGAAGGATAGCAATCGGATATGGTATTTATGTTTTTGTCATGTTATGTTTGAAATTTGTTGAAAAAAATTGAAATGTTTTAAGAACAGAGTGACAAAATCTTACTTTTTATTTAATTTAAATTTATATCACTCGATTGTTAAAATTTGGGCTATTTTTTTTTAAAAGCGTACATGGATTTATTGTTTTTTAAAATTTTAAAATTTGGTATGGGTTTGGTAAAAAAAAAACTTAATTAAGGATTTTTTACTCGGAAATAGAGTTATACAGATATTTCGTAGAAGTTTTCGGTATGACGTCGGTGTTTTCGTTAATAACTCTCACAAATTTGATTGAATCGTTCGTTATATATTTTGGCAAGCGAGTGAAGAAATAGTTATTTTATCGAAAAATGGTAGTTAGAAATTTATAATTCATTTCATTTCCATTGTGTGGCGCTAGGAAACTTTTTGCTGAAAAGCTGTTGTCTCAAATAGCGCTTTTTTAAAAAAAAATTCACAAGTTTTACAGATATATTTACAGATATGCATCTGAAAAGAAAGTTTAAGCATTCCTAATAGATTTTTTTTAAAGATTTAAAGATTATAAAAATCGGTTAAATTCAATGAACTTTGTTAGAGTTATTAGCAAAACACCGAAGTCAAACCGAAAACCCGTAAAAATAACCAAAACTCCGCATAACTCATTTCAGAGTAAAAGAATTCTGAATTTAGATTTCCCTTTGTTTGTTTTCACCAAACCCATACCAAATTTTCAGATTTAAAAAAAACTTCGGTAATTAATGCATATTTCTAAAAGAATAGATCATTTATATTTGTGTTACAACTTCTTTAAGTGTTTTTAGAAGCAATTTGAGATCTTTAATAGAAATTTGCATATAAGGAAATACCAAACCTATTCACAAGAAAATTTAAATTGTCCATATCAATAGCTTAAATTTAATTTAAATTACTCATTACACCTGGCATGGTTTGCAGGTAAGCTTCAGCATTCAGGCCTTTTTTCAAACATTATTTTTGCCCGTTTTGTTATAACCAAAAAAAGATGTGTTATAGATATGTGAAAAAAAAATTCATTAACTTAAAAATAAAATAAGCGACTAACTTATATCTTATCCTGTTGCCTGGCTTGGTTTTCCTTTTCCAGGAGGTTTTGATCAATCACTTCGTACTTGTTTTATTCTACTTCGATTCACCTGATTACAGTCGTGGCTTCTTTATATCAATACTAGCAGAAACCGGCGTGCGTTGCTACGCCTATAAAAAAGTTTGTGCGCGTACATTTTGTTGAATTTGTAACAATAATTTCAAAGAGTCGTAATGAGAATAGAAGGCGTATTTTTTAATTTTTCCATTTGGGAAATATGAATAACAGAGAGCATTAGCATTCTAGTTGGTCAATCCAGATGGATTGAAAATTGAACGGCATGTCAAAATTTGAAAGTGATTTGTATAGGGGTTTGAAGAGTTGAAATTAACACAAATCAACATAAAATTAAAAATTTATTTTTTATTCATATTTTTAATAATTACACTTATTATTTTAAATTATCTTTAAATATATATTTCTTCTTTACGTTTGTTTGTGACTGAACTCTTCTTAAATGGTTGGATTTATTTTTATGAGATTTTGTGTGATTTGAGAACGATTTAGATTTACAATTTTACATAATTAGACAAAATAGCGGGAGGTCTCCGTAACAACTATAAGTTTGATTTTATCTCTGTCTAAACTTATTGAGACTTGGTATATAAAGGTTTTAGTTCTGTTTCCAATAGTTCTTCATACCAACTGCCGGTTTGTCACTTCCGGTTAAAAAGGTTTTTTTTGTATTTAAAGTGCTTATCCCTATAGTATTGTCTACAGATGTAAATGATTTTCATGAAACGTTGATAAAAAATAATGCAAAAGATTTGAGAAAGATTTTTAAATCTTTTGGGTACATTGGACAAAGGGTTGTGGGAGGTTGCGGGAGTCTCCCGAGCACCTGTTTTTTAAAGATCTATAACATTTGTACCGGATAATCAAATTGAATGGACATTTTAAAAAATTTTAAGTTGGTTAATTAACTTAAAATAATGATGGTTTGGTTTCCAGTTGTTTAAATTAATTTAAAATAAATTTAATAATTTTTTTGCTTTAACAACTTTTTTATAATATTTTGTTACATGTTTCAACCATAAATGGTCATTCTCAAACATTTGAAAATATTTTCAAATGTTTGAGAATGACCATTTATGGTTGAAACATGTAACAAAATATTATAAAAAAGTTGTTAAAGCAAAAAAATTATTAAATTTATTTTAAATTGAATGGATATTATAATGACAAAGAACTGATTAGTTTTTGGGCGATATTGGGATAAGTCGATCCATCTTTTTGGATGAACCAGATGACACCGGCAAAACATTCCTAATCTTAATAATACTTGCTCCTATTCTACCCTAAGATTATATTGCACTTTGCACTTGCTTCATAAGGTATTGCAGCAGCCTTGATTGATCAATCATCATCAGTTTGAACATTCACCCAAATCTAGACGTGTAACATGAACGTGTAACATGAAGAAACATTTGAAAAATGATGTGTAGCATAAAGAAACTTTAGAAAAATACAAAATTATCCACATTACACGTGCTACATATGCGGATGAAATTAACGTATGTGTTTGCCGCAATAGCGCAACAAATGGGGAATAAGAGAAACAATCACAAAAATTTTATATGGAATTTCGTACAAAACACAACTTGAATAATTTTAAGTTATCCTTAAAATTTCTCATTTGACCACAAATAAACAGTTTTAATTTGATTATGAAGTATTATTAACTATATATTAAGCATAATATATAAAATATTATTCTTAAGTCGCTCAAAAAAGAAACATAAAAATTGCCAAAATTTCCCATACAAAGTTGTTTGAAAAATTTTACCTATTACTTCGGTCTGAAAGACCTAAGTATTACATTCATGAGCTCAAAGTGAAATTCTTACCCCCACTTTTTTTGACATTTCTCGACGTTTTAGGACCTCCTGATTCTAAAAAAGCAAAAAAAAAAAAATGTATGTCTGTCTGTCGGCCGGCCGTCTGGCCGGCCGGCCGTCATTACCTACGCTGCAGGGAAAACTACTGGAGGGATTTCAAAAATTTTTTTTTCTAAAAATAGGTATACTCAAGGGACAGGTCCGAAAGGACGCTGTGTTCGATAACTGTACCGGAAGTGCGTCAAAAAAATCATTAAGTGTGTCAAAACAAGGAAATTTGCATATTTTTGGCTTAAAAAACGTTCATTTTAAACATGTTAAACGTTCATTACGAGTAGGAACATTGAATTTGGAGAAATCTTGATGGTCGGGATTGGTATGTGAGATCAAAAACTAGATTATTGCATTATAAGTTTGTCAAAAAAAAGTTGTCAAGTGTGTCAAAAGAAAGATTTTTGTTTATTTTTTTACCTAATTTTTTGGAAAAAAATATAAAATTAATTGTTTGTTTGAAATGAAGTTTTATTATTATTATTGAGAATTATGGCATTATAAGTTTGTCAAAAAAGTGTTGTCAAGTGTGTCAAAAGAAAGATTTTTATTTTTTTTTACCCAATTTTTTGGAAATAAAATTGTTTGTTTGAAATGAAATTTTATTATTATTATTGAGAATTATGGCATTATAGGTTTGTCAACAAAATGTTGTCAAGTGTGTCAAAAGATTTTTATTTAGTTTTTTACCCAATTTTTTGGAAAAAAAATAAATTGTTTGTTTGAAATGAAATTTTATTATTATTATTGAGAATTATGGCATTATAAGTTTGTCAAAAAATGTTGTCAAGTGTGTCAAAAGAAAGGTTTTTATTTATTTTTTACCCAATTTTTTTAGAAAAAAATAAAATTAATAGTTCGTATGACATGATATTTTATTATTATTATGGAGAATTATGGCATTATAGGTTTGTCAAAAAATAATGTTAAGTGTGTCAAAAAATGATTTCATTTAATTTTTTAGCCAATATTTTGGGAAAAAAAATGTAGCTGTTTTTATGACGTAAATGTAATTTAAAATGAAATTGGACATGGAAATTTTTGAATTTGTTGTAGTTTTTGAAATATTTTTGGAATTTTGAAAAAGTTTGTATTTTTGATTTCGTAATAATTTTTGCAATATTTTTAGAATTTCGGAAAAAGTTTTAATTTTTGATTTTGTAAGAATTTTTGAAATATTTTTAGAATTTTGAAAAATTTTTAATTTTTGATATTATTATAATTTTTGGAATTTTGAAAAAAGTTTGAATTTTTGATTTTGTAATAATTTTTGCAATATGTTTAGAATTTTGGAAAAAGTTTGAATTTTTAAGAATTTTTGAAATATTATTGGAATTTAGAAAATATTTAAATATTTGATTTTATTCTAATATTTGGAATATTTTTGGAATTTCGAAAAAGTTTGATTTTATTTAATTTAACAATATTTTTGGAATTTTCATTATAATTTTCCGGCAACGTATTGATGTTTCGTGTTAGTTTTGTAATAAATTTCTAAACAGAGATAAAAAATACTTGTACTTTAACAAAGAGTTATGTTTGATATACATCGCTGCCCAAAACTAAAAACCATGTCCTCATAAAAGTTTTTTGCCGAAAACTATATCAAAATCCTTAACCCAGACCGAAGTCTTGATATCTCAGAGCTGTGAGATTTCAGCCCCTCCATATTTTTCGTATTGGTTTTACGAATAGAAGAAAATAAAATATTTTATATATTATGCTATTGTCAAATGCGCTATTGTCTATATAGGCCCTACACAGATGATTAAAAACTCGTTGCAGAAGTTGTGTCACTTAACTAATTTAGGCCGCCATCTGAAAGATGGTTTATGAACCATCCACATTTAACATTTAATTTGCAATTAGAAAATATTAAGGCATTTAATCGAGATAAAAACTATCCCATCGAGTATATATTAAGCGGAATATATAAAATATTATTCTTACGTCGCTCAAAAAAGAAACATGAAAATTGCCATGAAAATTCCCATACAAAGTTGTATGAAAAATTTTACCTATTTTCGTATTTGTTTTACGGACAGAAGAAAATAAAATATTTTATATATTTTCCTCAATATATAGTCAGTAATAGTTCATAAAGAAATTTAAATTATTTAATTGTAGTAAAATGAAAAATTTCTTAGATAATTTTTAAAATTATTCAAGTGTTGTTTTGTATGAAAGCCCATATAATTTTTTTTTAATTTATTCTTTTTCCCCCCTTTTGCAGCGCCATTGCTGCAAACACCAGAACAAAAAAAATCGCTCAATAACATATTTGATAATCTATATGGGCCCTACACGGATGATTAAAAAGTCGTAAAGAAGTTGTGTCAATAAACTAATTTACGCCGCCATCTGAAAGATGGCTTATGAACCATCCACATTTAACATTTAATTCGCAATTAAAAAATATTTAGGCCTTTAATCGAGATAAAAACTATCCTATCTCTCAAGTTGGACCATTATACACACACTTTACAAAATTTCATCAAGATTGGTTACGTTTTTGCGGAGTTCTTCGCGGACAAACATCGTGACACGTGATTTTTATATATATATAAGAATAAGAAGACATTTATATATATAAAACGACATTTCATAATCACAATTAAAATTGTTCCCTCTTGCATTTCCTTTTCTTTTCTTTATGTTTGCACTAATAAATCAGTTTGCACCGATAATTAATTTGAAAGCACTGGTTTTTAACTGGTTTTTCTTTCTTATTGTATATCAATTCATAACATAGACTCAAGTAATCACAAAATGTCAATGCTACATATTAGCGGTATTTATTCGGTAATGCTGAATAAGAATAAGGAAATAACTCGATTCCCAAATAAACAACCAAGAATGAATTAACATTTTGAAATAATTTTTTGGCAGTTGTATATTTTCCATTGTTCGTTTCGTGGCTCAACAAAGGGCCAAGTACGGCTTGCAATATTCGATCCACCATGATTTCTAGATCACAGACCAAGTGTGGCTTACAATTTTAACACAAGGATGGCGTACAGTTTCGGGCCAAATATAACGTAATATCTGATAAATTATAAATAGCAATTGGCTTAAACGAGGCATAATAAATTATGAAGCGTTAGGTTGATTAAACAATTATTGTTCATAATCAATTTCATAAACACGTTACAACATATATTGCAACTTAGTAATGTAATAACAGAAATGTACTTTCAACACTTAATAAAATAACAATTCCAACTTGGAATAATATAGTTTTCGTATTACTAAGCAATAATTCCGGTGTAGGTAGCACAACTGATTATAAAAACAACAATTACAAATAATTATTTGTTGTATATAATTGTTTTCTGTACATAATTATTTATTGTACATAATTATTTTTTTAATTAGTTTTACACAATAATTATAACAAATTCTTATAAGAAGACAAATAAGATCTTATAAGAAGACAAATTTCTTAAATCTCAATTAAACAAAAACGAAAATCAAGGCAATCTCTTTTAAAATTTCAAAAACATTTTAGTTCGAAGCATTACCACAGAGCTGTTAAAATTTAATTTTAATACTTTGACAGAGAAACAACAATGAGCATGTTCGGTAGAGAAAATGATACCAAAAATCACGTTATTAAACGTCAAAGTTGTTTGTTACTAACTTCACTTCGTTGAATATTACCTCAAACCGGACCGAACAGCCAAAAGAAATAAAATGGATTTATAAGTCAATACGTTACTTTTATTACAATTAATTTTATCACAAACGATAAATTTATCACGAAATACAAAACCAATTTTAACTAGAATAGTTATCTCTAAAATTGAAGCATAAAAAATACAAAACAAAATGGGTAAGCAACCTAAATAAAAGTTTTATTGACACCGAAATTCAAAACATTTTGACATTTAAAAGCAGGAAAAAAGGTGATTTTTTCATGATAAATTTTCTGTACTAAAAATAGTATAAACGCACTAAAAATAGTATAAGCGTTACCCATACCATTTTAAGTACAGAAAAATCATGATTTTTTTATCACAATATCTCTACCGAACACTAGGGGCCAACTGTATGAATACGGATAGAAGATAAATCCTCCGATTAATCGTCGTTTGTATTGTATGAATCAGGATAGATTAAAAAAATCTATCGTTGATTTATCCTTTGATCTATCTTCTATTTTTCTTCTATAAAACAAAGGATAAAACTTTTTTCTTGACACGCGCATAGCAGAAAAGTTTTGTTTTGAATTTGTGGTTATTTTTGAATTTAAATTTCTGGGTTTCAAAAATTTGTTTTTTGATATAAACCAATAGTAAAATAAATAATATTTTCAATATAATTTCAATATATTCAATTTCAATTTTGAAATAAAGTTTTAGGTAGATTTCATATAAAAATCTACCTATTGCAATGGGCTTCATCTCGGAATTTCGGAAAAATTTTGATGCCAAACAACTATATGTGATAAGCGGAGATGGAAAAACAAAAATAAAAAAAATTATATATATATATATATATATATATATATATATATATATATATATATATATATATATATATATATATATATATATATATATATATATATATATCTATATATATATATATATATATATATATATATATATATATATATATATATATATATATATATATATATATATATATATATATATATATATAACGATATGAGGTATAACGGAATTTAGCGGCACTCTCACGGTCGCAGTTTTCGACCTACACCAAAATAATTTTCTGTGTATGTTTCGGCAAATAATGTCTTGGACAAGCTCGTGAACTGGCCATATCCGGGTACCGGTTAAGCGGCTAGAGCCTATAATCTAGGGCGCTATAACTTCCGTTTGAATAATAATATTTTAATAAAATTTAAAAATATTGAATATTTGAACCTTTTTTTATCATTTTTATCCAGATGACAACCTTGGCGTTTCAGGTTCCTCAAAAATCAGCTGTTTTAAAAATTTACTACACTTTGCTGTCCTTGATCTAGCTGAAATGGCCAAGCTCATATTTGAAAACTTTTTTTCACGTACTTAAAATATAAATCTTTCCAAAATTTTAAAAAAATAATAGTTTAAGTCTAACGGTTGAGACCCTAGGACTGTTGAAATGAAAACAAACGCAAAAGGCAATGCTTTCATCATGTTTCAGTTTATGTTATTTAAATTTATCTTAGCTTTTAAACATACTTTTCGACTATAGACTAAAAAAATTTCAGCTTTCTAGCCCAAAAGGTTCCATTTTTATAAGCGTTATAATGAACCTCTTGCAAAAAAAATATCAAGCCATTTAATACCATAGAAAAATTATCAAAATCTCTTTTGTTTTTATTTTTTTTTGCTAAGTAACCGTTTGAAAAAAGATTAAATAAGAACAAAAACACACAACAACAAAAGATGATTTTGAAATAAAATTGTTTGATAATGTTGGATCATACATTATGTGTGATGGTATAATTGTAGTTGTGACGTAGTTCATTTGATCTTTGGTGGATTTAATATGTTATTAAAAGTAGTTTAAACCAACTTAAATAAAACTGTTCCGAAATTGTATTGATGGAGTTAGTTCGGATAATGTATTTAATTTGGTTCGATAATTTTTTTGAATTATTCTGTTTCTACTTATATTTTTTATTTAAACTAATCTGACTTATCTAATTTTATTTGGACTCAAAACCGTCTGACCCCGAAATTTACCTTTTTCTAGCGGATATACCTGCCGCTGGGATTTTTTTAAATTTATAATTAAATTTGTTTAATAGTAAAAAAAATAGTATTGCCACTTATAAAAAAATGCTATAAACTGCAATAAAAACAAAAATAAAAATAAATCTATCCGTGTTCATACAATCGACGAAAAATAGAATCCTCGGATGAAGATAGAATTTTATCCTCGGATTTGTTTCTATCCATCCTTGTTCATACAATCGGCCCTAGGAATCATGAATAAATTACTTAACATTTACATACAAATTTAAGTACTAAATTATGAAAAATAAATTTTTATTTCCGTAGAATATTTTTTCTACGATAGCATATAAACAGTCTATTTTCACGCATGAAAATGGGTTTGTAAAATCATTTTTGGTAAAAAACAAATGTAGTTGCTATGGTTGGTATAGTATTTTCGTGTAATTTTACAAAGTTTTTAAATCAAAGCAACTATGAAAAAATAGAATATGAATTTTGAATGTTATGTTGTCGATTTCTAATTAAATAATTTATAATAAATGTCGTTTATATACTATCGTATTTACTATCGTAGAATAGTAGATTCTTGTATGAGCTTAGAATGAAGGCAATTCTTCATGAGGATGAAGTTTCCCGAAACGAGCGTAGCGAGTGAAGGGAATCATCCGAGTGAAGAATTGTCATCATCCTAAGCGAATACAAGATGCTATTTTATCTACGACTGTAAAATATTTCGTTTAATTTCCAGTTTTCATGCAAAAATTTGTATCGCCATATTGAAATAAATACATCAAAGATAACGAAAAACAAAACAAGTTTGTTGTTTAATTTGTTAGGGGAATATTTAATAAACTATAGAACTGTTAAAGAATTTTAATCAAATTCACTAGTTGTGGAATGAATACAATTACAATGGAAGACATACGCATGGAAAGCATATATTCTTTAGTAGTCGTGGATAAAACATTTTACTTCCTACGCGAGATGAAAACAATTTACGTTCGTGAGGTTGTCCCATTCGACGCTACCGCATAAATTTTCTTGTGCCTTCATTTTACTAGCAACTATACCACGGTGGGATACACATTTAAAATACTTCAAATACGTTGTATTTCTAGTTTTGGTACTACAAATGACTATGACAATCTGCTATTTGTGTTGGCATCCTAAACTGAACTATTTTTCAATTTTAATAACTGTCAAAGCATGTGTGTTTCATATTTGATATGTTCGGCAAAAATTTTGTAAGATATCGAACCATTAATAGTAACCGGTTAAATTCATCACATAATTAGTTGGTGTTGGAAGATAGTGCTTTTCCTCTCAAAAGTTTAATACCGTAGGATGTTAAAATACAGTTAAGCTAATTGAACCTTTGGTCCATTAATCTTTAACGAATAAACCTTCACGACATGTATTTTCTAAAACTTTTCGTAATAGTTTACAATGTTCATCGATTGTTTGTAGAGCATTGAACTATTTAAAAATAACTATTGAAGCCCTGGCCCTGGCAAATCTCTTATTTACACCAATTAAAAGAAACCATCGATAAATCGGTAGTGAAATTTATCTAACAAAAAAAATAATTTAACACCAAAAAAAAATTCACAAACAAAATAAATTATATAAATCAAATCAAAAATTTATGTGAAAAGATAGGTTAAACAAAGCTTACATTATAAATTTGTATAAGATGATCTTCGTTTCCATATATGTAGTCTTTCCAAAAATTCCAGCCAACAACAAGTAATTGTCCCTTTATAAAGTAGTTTATTTTCCATAACTTGATTTGAGTTAGCGAATGAGTAATGACAAACGAAAATTGTTACAAATTTCCATTGGACATCTGATATCACCACGAATCCATATCTAGTATTGTTATATTCACATACAGTAGAGTCGAAATCACACAGTAATCGACTAACACCTTCAAACTTTTGACCTTGCGATTCAATATCAAAGTATCCTTGAATTCTACTTTGTACATATTTGTTTCACGTTGAATTAAATTTATCATGTTCCAATAGCGATAACAGGCTAAATTTTTATACGATAACTTACAAATTAAGCCCAATATATTAGTTTTACGCAATTTCTCGTTCACCCTTACGCGAAGAACTTTTGAGGAGTTATCTTTACTTTTTTTAACCAAATTTCCAACATCCAATTTACAATCATCATTTACATTATTCAGCCACCATCGTTTTAATAAAATAAAACAAAATGTTGAAACCATCCTAGCACACACAAACTTATCAAACTACAACGAAAATCTAACAAACACTGTAATAAAAGAATCCACAAATTTCAAACATTTCAATTTCTTTAACAAATTTATTATGCACAAACAATATAAAAATTTTTTTGTTTCTTATACATTTTAGTATCACAGTCTTAATTATTTGATTTAAATTTACATAATAATCATTTTGATTAATTTGATTTCAAATATATTTGAAATCTTTCAGTTTTTGTTTCCTTTTTTCTTATTTCCTTCTCGTTTTAAAAATTATGCATTCAAACTTCTCTACATCATCTGATCAAACAACTTTTCTAAACTCAATAAATTTGAACAGCTGTATTCTGCATGTAACACCCAAACAGTATCATTAATTAGTATTGAGAGCAATGAACTAAAATTAAACGTTAAAATTTCATTGACTAACATACGTATAGCATACATAAAAACGTTTATATCCTTTCTTTCTATAAAAAAGCCTGGGTTAAAGCAAATTGGCCAATTATTATAAGAAATTGCTTTGTTTAAATTAATTTAATTAAAATATATGAATATTCCTACTTTTACAAAAATTTTCGAAATAGTCAATCGTTACATGTTTTTGTACCGAATGTTACTTCATCAATAAATGGTAGTACTATTACAATATTTATAAATATAAAGAGAACATAACTTTAAAATTGAGACATAAAAATTTAACGGCAATAGCACCATTCAATTGTCATATTCAATTTCTCTTTTCTCCATTTTAATTTGTTTTTATTTACTGCCGCAAACTTTTTTCACTAAATGAAAAAATTACAAACAATTCTAAATTAAAATGCCAAAAAATTAAATGTTTTTTTCATAGTTGTGCTAATTTTTATAAAATGAATGACAACAATTACTAGACTAATTACTAATTTAAATTTATTGTGTTATTTCCAGTGATTATTTAAGTTAAATATTTAATAAAAGACAGGCAATATTTACTAGCGACACGAAGAAATATTTAAGATATTTTTTTAACTACTAACTTGAAAAATCGTCATTATTTACTCGAATGCCCCAATGAAAAGTAATTTTTCTCAAGCTAGGTCAATAATAATAACAAAACATTACCTAGGTTAATAATGACAAATTTTCCTTTATTTTTAATTGAAATGAACAAAAAAACACAAACAAATAATAATTGCATTCCTTTATTTCGTTTTATTTGTATGAAACTAAACTTCCAGGCTACTTGATATTTTAAGATATTTAAAAAATGAAATGGAAAATGACTAATATCAAAATCTAATCAAAACAAATATGATAATTAGTGTTAGTAGTTAAAAAAATTCTATATATACCTCGGTTGAGAAGACTAATATAGACCTCGAACATTATATCCCTCGGCGCTACGCGCCTCAGGATCTAAAAGTTCTCGATCAATAATAGCTTGCTTCTCAACCTTGTTCTATAATGTACTATTCAATATTCTTAAAGCATATTATAAAAATTTGCTCATCACAAACTTTTTTATTATGGACAAATTTATTTTTTATTGATCAAATATCAAAAAAATATATTTATAATAGGGTTATAATAAAAAGCAAAATGTCAATTTCTTTTTTTTTCTTTTTATATTTTTTGTGGTAGAACTTTTTTCTGGTAGATTTTAAAAAAACTCGCAATAATTGTAGAATTTAGAATCAAATGAAAAGGTTACGCTTGAAATAACGGTTTCTCAGAGAGAAAAACAAAAAAAAAACAATTTGACAGAAGTGGATTCACGCTAAACACACTAGTTTACAAGAAAAATCTCCCTATATAAAACCCAACTTTTCCTATAGATTTTGACCTACTGAGCACGAATATCATATTCATTTTTTTAGTTTAGCTCTTGTTTTTGAGATATTCGCGAAAAACCAATTTTTTCGGTGAACAAAAAGATTATTCCGGTTTTTGGATCGAATATTTTACAAAACAAACAAATTTTATATATTGATGAAAAACGTGATCTGATCTACGCAGGTGAAAAAGTCGAGATTCGAACTTGACAATTTGTGATTTTTCTGAGACCTGGCATATTAGTAGTATGGACAAAATAAAAAATACAACTGATTTTACAATTTTTTTAAAGTGCATGGTTTGAGCATAGGGGGCACCCCAACAAAAAAATTTAAAATTTAATTGAATTTAACATTTTTTGTTATTGGAAGTTGTTTGGAAAAATCAGAATTTTAGTCGTACAAAAAATCTTTAAAATTAAATATCTCAAGAACAAAAATTAACGCCTCTTTGTAAATTTGGAATATTTTAAAGTAAAGATAGAACTTTTTTCAGAAAAAAAATTAATTAAATTCCAATTGATCTTCGACCCTATCGTCATCTTTAAAAACGTTTTTTTTAATATCTTTATTTAAAAAATAATTACAAAAAATATTAATTCATTTTTTTTGCAAACGTCTAACTAATCATCTATCAAACAAAAAAAAAGTTTGCTGAAATCGGTATAGCCGTTCTTGAGCAATTTAATTTCAAATTTACATTGGATTGGCAGAATTTCCATTTTTCGTGCATGTTGGGGTGCCCCGAACCTATGCTCAAACTATGCACTTTAAAAAAATTGTAAAATAAATTTTATTTTTTATTTTGTCCATACTACTTATATGCCAAGTGTCAGGAAAATCAAAAATAGTCAAGTTTTCACAACTCGGTCGTTTTTCTTCTATTAATGAAACAAGTGCATGCATAGTAAAGATACTAACAAATATTTTGAACTTTTTTTAAAAAATCCATCAATGATTCTGGAAGTTATACGCGAAAAATTTGAAAAAAAATCAAAAATTTTGAACAAACAATGATTGCAAATTTTTTTAATTTCTTGGAGCCTACAGTTAATTCAATATCCTTTCTTTTAAGCGAATTTTGGTGCAGGTTACACCAAGTTATTCAGGTTTTCCCAATAAAATTCAAAACTTCAAATTTAAAAAAAAACATTTTTACTAAGAATAATTTCAATTCTGCAACATAATTGATTTATATATGAGTTGTTATGCAGATTTTCAAGTTAAAATTGTGAGTTATGGCCAAAACCTGGTCGTAACACAACGTTAAAACGTTAAATAAACATTTTCTCTATTATACCATCTTGTATGTGTTGAGTTGCAGTTGACATAACTATTTTTCGGCATCCACGGTTTATCTTCATTCAGTTTTATGCCAAAGTAATGAAGGTATGCAATTCTTATACATGGAGTGATGTTTAAAGCCATTTAAATAACTTTACTCTTTACTATTTTAAAAGAATTCTTAACTGATGTTTGAGAACGACTGAACTTGTAAAATATTATTTACGATTCGGCACTAAAAGAAAAGAAAAATACATAAAAACGTGGTTGAAATAAGGAAAACTCAAAATGGCTCGCAGTTTTTATTCGAAAATCTGTATAACAACTTAAATATAAATCAATTACGATGCAGAATTTAAATTGTTCGTAGTAAAAAAAATGTTTTCCAAATTTTTAGATTTGCCGTTTTTGGAAAAACCTGAATAACTTGTGCAACCTGCACCAAAATTCGTGTTTTTTAACTTAAAAGAAAGGGAATTGAATTTACCACGGTCTCGGTTGCGGTTACCGTTCCAAGAAATTAAAAAATTTGCAATCATTGTTTGTTCAAAATTTATGGCGTAGAATATGGAAAAATTTTTAAAAAACATAAATATTTGATTTTTTTTTCAACTTTTTTTGAATGTATCTTCCAGAATCCTTGATGGATTTTCACAAAATAGCTCAAAATTTGTGTTAGCATCTTTACTATGCACTTGTTTCATTAATACATTGAATTTGTTTGTTTTGTAAAATATGCAATCCAAAAACCGAAATAACCTTTTTTTCACCGAAAAAATTGGTTTATCGCGAATATCTCAAAAACAAGGGCTAAACTAAAAAAATGAATATGATATTCGTGTTCAGCAGGTTAAAATCCACAAGAAAAATTGGGTTTTAGTCAGGGAGACAAAAAATGATCAAAATTTGTAAACTAGTGATTAGTTGTGGTGATCTGTTGGTTGTACTTCACGAATTTCTTCAAATATACCTCTCATTGTACGTTAAAATTCTTTTGGTTTAATGGTAATGGCTTTATTAATTTCTTTATTTAATTGCCCATGATTTATCGTTTTTTTCAATAACCAGTATGTTGCTGACCTAGTCGGTTGGGGTTTCAACATTAGCCTAATTTCCATCGGATACCTTTTTATCCAGTTCATATCGTACTTTTACATGCAGTGCTAATGGTATTTTCCTAGCAGCTGCAACATGAGAAAGATTCACGTAAAACAATTTTTATACGGGACGTTTTAAGTAGGCACGACCCACAAAAACATCTTTAAATCCTTTAAGAATTGATTCACGTGTTTCCTTTTCAACGTTCAGTTTATTTGGTGATTACATTTATTCGTTGAAAAAGCTCATGTTTTTTACATGACTCGAGCTCAATAGTTGTTTTAGATTTAACACTTGTTACAATAAAACGAACATTTTGATTTAAATTTTTCTTGGTGACACAATTAATGAAACATTCACCGATGATAGGTATGTTATGACCTCCAAACGATTTAATTTCAATCGAGTTTACTCCTGGGAATTTGGCAAGAACTACTGGACATTACATTAGGACTCAGCATTCCGGCCTCTATTCTCGTCATCCCAGAGTACCAGAGACTTCTTCATATGGTCCATTTTGGAGGCCTAGACTCGATGCCATTGTTTGTGCCAATGGTGTTTATATCGAACAGTGCCATGTTTTTCATTAAATTTTTAAATGTTTTTTTACTGCCTCTATAAATTTGATAACAAAAATGTATATGGTGAAAATTGGAGAATTATTAACACTAAGTTATCGCAACCCTGTAATATAAAAAGCCTATCGTTTTGATCACCCACTGTTTTAAAATCAAAACAAACCATTTGAAGTCTACCTTATATTTTTCTTTTGTTTTAAAAATAATTCTAGAACAATTTAACCGAAACAATAAAGTTATTTTTAAGTGACAAAAACAAAAGTGTCAAAAGTTAAAATGTAGATGGTGTTGTGTTGTTAGTAGCTAGAGGGGGTATTGTATACATAATTTTTTTTTCAACAAACTTCAAACAAACGATTTCATGTTAAAATTTATGTCGTTTAAAAATATATTTACAATTACAAGTTTTCTTCAATATTTTCAATATATCAAGAGGAAATCGTTTTTCAAAAAAAAAAACGAAAATGAATTAAAATGAATGGTAAAAATACAAATAAATATTTAGGTAATGCTTCTTGGAGATTCTGGTGTTGGAAAAACATGCCTCCTTGTTAGATTTAGAGATGGAACTTTTTTATCAGGAAATTTTATATCAACAGTTGGAATCGATTTTAGGGTGAGATAAATTAATAAAAAAAGCAAAATTTTATTTGATGTTGTTTTGTTATTTTAAACATTTTGATTATATGTTTGATTTGTTTTATAATATGTATATGTGTATCCACGTATGCGTCGCTTTAATAATGAAATAACGTATGCCATATATACGTTGTTATTATATAATGGGTGCGCTGCATTCCCCATAAGGATAGTAAAGTGGCACTGTAAAGTGGCATTTTAACATTTTCCAATTTTTTTATAACTGGGGGTGAAAATTAATATATTGTTAATTAACGTACATGCAAATTTGAATTTGGTTAAATATTGAAACAGCGTAAATGCATGTACGATATTTCAATTCCTACAGAATAATAACTTGGGTAAAATCAGTGTCGTATACTTTACATACATTACGATCGCCACACGAAATGGTAAATCTAAAATATTGTATAAGCATCATTCATTACTACATGATGTGCCGGTTCATATAAATAAAAAATTGTAAGAATATTATGCGTTAGTTCAATAATAATTAGTTTTAGGCTTAATCGTACTTCCATGCAAAATGAAATAACGTATATGAAATATGAAATAACGTATAAGGTACCTGATTGAATTTTCACCTATTTTTAGGTAGAAAAACCAGCAGGTACCAATATGAAATTTTAATATGCTGTGGGGAAATTAGTCAAGATTAATTGGTAGAAATTTTTTTTCCAATATCTTTATTCATTCAATAGTGCTGCCGAGTTTACGAAAATCAGAAAATCGAAAAATCTTTAAACCCAATTATCTCGAAACTACACTTTTGCGAATACGTTGTTTCATTATTAAAGCGACGGTATGTTTGTTTTCATGTTCAATGTACGTTCATAATTATAAATCCCGTATTTTCTCTAAATATATAATTTGAATGAATAAATCCACAAAATTATTTTATATAGTTTTTGTTTGAAAATCCAAATATAGGTACAACGAGTAAATGAACATATTTTATAATATTGCTGTCATTCAATCAAACAAACGAAAAATTAAAAGGGAAAACTGTTTCTATTTTGCTTTTCTATTTGATGTCTTTTTGTTACTGGAAAATAAATATTTTTGTGAAGTTTTTATCACATTTACTAAATGTTATTATATGTAGGTATGTAAGTTTGGGTTTTTTTGCTCCCCTTTTTAAGTAATTGTTGAGTTGTTTGTTCTAATTTTTTTTTGCATGGCAAAACAGGGAATTTTACCTAAATGTAATTAAACTTACGTGAGTGTAAACGTTTGATTATTCTGATTTAACGTATACGGAACAAACTTCTTTATTTTGATTTTATTATAGTAATATACGATGTAGGTGCTACACAAGTCAGTTATGCAGGAAGAAATCTATGGAGCTCGATTTCATCGAACGTCGATATATATACTCGATCGAACATTCAAACTCGATATTTAAATTTAAAAAAAAGTGTTTTTGTAACATACATGCACAAAAATGTCCATCTAAAATAAAATAACCAAAAAATATATTTATGTATCACGTGAATTATTAGATGTCAATTACCTTGTGAAACTTACTAACCCTCGGGCCAGAGGCTCTCGGGTAGTAAACGTTTCCCTCGGTAATTAACATTCCCTTGATACCTAAATAACTATTATGTTACACATAATCCTAAAAGATATTTTTTATTCCTCAAAATCTTAGTTTTCGCATGCGAAAATATTTGTAGCATGCGAAAAACAAATGCCACACATCAAAAAAATTATAAAAAATAATTTTTGAGTTGAAAATATATTTTATTTCATACTGATATCTAAAAGGACATTTTTCGAATTATTTATGGTACAAAAAGTTGAACTTTAACGTCCTAGGACTTTATAAAATTTTATAAAGTCCTAGGGCGTTAAAGTTCAACTTTTTGTACCATAAATGTTGAACTTTAACGTCCTTGGACTTTATAAAATTTTATAACGTCCTAGGGTTAAAGTTCAGTTTTTTAAGTAAAATTTAAAACTCATTTCTTTTTATTTTAATAGATTTCCAGAATGAAATAAAATTTTGTATTTACCTCAAACGAAAAGTGTTTTTAAAGGTACTCACTAGTAACTTCGGCCTCGGCTAGACGCCTCGGCCGTAAACAACTAGCTCGTACTTTAAAGTTTCACTTTTCGTTCTAGATAAATAAATAACTATTAATTATAAATCTTCATATGAGATTTGTACTAAAGTATATCACTAAATTGCTTATTTTGGTAGTAAAAAAGTTAAAAAGGTAAAAGTTTTGTAAAATGTCATTGGTTCCCAACAGTATCACAATAAGTACACAATTGTACTTGATAGGTATTGATTTAGCTAAATAAGTGTGCGTGCACAATTTTTGTTATATTTAAAATAAATGCAAATGGAACTAAGAGTAGAGGGAATGTAATACAAAAACGTATGAAGAGACGGAAAAAATCGTGATAGCAAATCTGTCAAATTGGATTTCCCTTTTTTCTATTCTACCACAAATGCTTCAATTAAATTATAAATTAAAAACAATTTTAAATTTAAAATGCTAAAAAATTTAAAAAATTTTCTTCATAGTTGTTTTAATTTTTATAAAATAAATGATAATAATTATGAGAATGTAATGTAAATTTATCGAGTTATTTCCCATATACGAAAGGTTTGTTTGCCCGACAGTGTCCGCAGACTTGGTCCGTCCTTAAAAACATCCATCAATTAAGAGAGAATATATCCGCCGATATGTATCGCATATCGAGTTTGATCCGTCGGATCTTTCCACTAACAATCGGACCGACAGCCAATTCGATTCAGCGTGTAAGTGATCACTTTTTAAGTATTTTTTAGTTAATAATATAAATCATAGATTGCTTATAAGTTGCCAGACATTGAAAATTTTAAACAAACAGAACTATGAAGCCGCTTTTTCAGTTGCTGCGGTGTGTGCGATCACGCTTTCGTTCCTTCAGTAATTTTTGCGCTTCGATTTTTTAGTTGATGAAAAATTTACACATCGATTTTGTCGCAATCTGCATTTTAAAATAATCAAGTGTTTGAAATGGCTCATATTTATATTTACAACATGTAATAACAATAACATTATGCATAACCTCACGTTTTTGTATTAATATTATTTTCATATACAAACTATAATCACAAAATATTCGGCACAATAAACTCTGCAGTTTAAACAAATTACAAAAGATGTTAGACATTTGTGATGTCAACAAATACACAATTTTTTTATGTTTCGGGTAATTTTTTCTTTTTTAATTGTAATGTACTTATCTCTTTCTTTTTTTTTGTTCAGAGAAAAAGTTAAAGTTAAATCAACTCTGATGAAAAATCTGCAGCAGAAAAAATCATAATTTTTAAGGAATATGATTGGTTAAAAAAAAACTGAATGAAGAAACGCAAACACTACAGCAACTGAAAAAGCCGCTTAAACAAATGCACCTAAACTTATTGTCTTTTGTCATATCTTTTTCAAAACATTCATAAATTTTCAAGATTCAGCCGCAAAAAATTTAATTACCCAATCAAATCCTCAAATAATATAAAACAAAATAGAATTATAACCTGTTTTTTTTTTGTCGACCTTACCTTATTTTTCTTTTTTCTTTTGCAAATTATAAATAGCAAACTAATAACCCTGCCTGCCACAGCAGGACTGTATTTTCTTTTTTCCGACATTTTAAATTATACATAGATTTGTTTTTAGGCAAGTAATTAAAATGGATGAAAAGCAAATTGTAAACTAAACTTTTTTGACATCCGTGGTCGGCCAACCAAAAAATCCGATCAATTTCATTTATGCCGGACCTGATCCACAGTTCAAAAATCTGATCATTTAAGACGGAGTTTATACCATTAACGCAAGGATCTGGTCTGACGACGAACTTGGTCCGCGGATCGTTAAAGTGAACAATTTTATATTAGTGGAGAACGGCGGATCGTCCAAAATCCGGCGGGTCGATCCGACGAACCAAGTCCGCGGATAAGTCCTATCGTGTATGGTTAGTTAATTGTACAATTTTGAATCAAATGAAAAGTTATGCAGTACTGTTGGACGAAATCTCAAATTTTCATAGATCAAAACAAATAAAAAAATAAGATTTGATAGATGTACGCTAAAAATTGGTTATGGTGATCGGCTGCAAACGTATATTATATATGTTTATATTTTTAAACTATTTTTATAAATTTTTATAATAATTTATTTAAAATAAATTTTATAATTTTTGCATTAACAATTTTTTTTAAATAATGTTTTGTAACATGATTCAACCATAAATCAATCAAACATTTTAAATATTATGAGACAGATAATAAATACCTTACTTTGGGTCACATCCGAAGATGGCGCGACTCAACTTTCGCAACTATTTCTCAGTCGCACAAAATAAATACTGTCTTGTACAGACAACTGTCCACTCTACTTTTTCGGACACCTTCAAACTTCTTTTTTGCTACAACTACTCAAGCAAAACTCTTTCCTTCTTTCCTCCCCAACTCTACATAATTTCTTTTTTTATATCGTTCCATCTTCGATGGCACTAGGGGAGGAGTGTTGTGGCAAACACTCAAATTAAAAAACTTTTCTCGAATTTTTAAATTTAGCAGGCGATGTTTTCGTTAAGATTTATTTTAAACAAAATATTTTTTTGAGTCTTGATTTTTCGTTTTTGCAAATGGTTTACATTTTTTTCTTATTAAAACTGAAAGTTCCATGATATTATATTTAATCAAAAAATAACTGTTAAAAAGATATTGATATAAATCAATAGTTAAATAAATTATATTTTTAATATAATTAATTTAAGTAATCAAATATTTTTTTTTATTTATAATTAAATTTATTTAATAGAAAAGTAAAAGAAAAAGTATTGCCACATATAAAAATACTGCTATAAAAATGCAATAAAAACAAAAACAAAAAAAAAATTCCATCCGTGTTTATACAATCGACGAAAAATAAAATTCTCAGATGAAGAAATAACTTTATCCTCGGCTTTCTTCGGCCCTAGGTATTTGAAACATTACAATATTTTAGAAAAATTTTGGAAAACTTTGTTGGTAACATACATACATTTTCAACGCATATAGTAGGGAATATCAGTGAAATATTACTGCCTAAAGTGATATCTTAAGGGTGTTGGCGGATGAACTTTTCAGTCAACGGTAGCACCTTTAACCTTAGTTATAGAGTATGCCTTGATGATGACATGCTATTGAACCAAAGAAACGCCTCCATGTAACTCATATAGATCTGAATTTCAATCATTTAATAAAGACAATTAATCCCTGCGCCGGCGCTGATTTCATGTGATGATTACCACATATTTTATACTTCATGTGGTCTGTCCTTGACGAGCCTGAAAACATTTGTTCTGCGATATTTCTCAAATCTCTGTAAAATCTTGCGATCTTGTAAATTTTTGTTTTTTTAACTATGGGAGTTGGAAATTTGATTTAGAACACGAGGGTAACCTTGTCCGACAAAAATTTATCTGCTATTGTCTAGTCCGACAACCAAAACATACCCAAATGTCAGTTGTCGGACTCGACAATAGCAACCACCATTTTTGGTCGGACAAGCTTACCCTCTTGTTCTAAAACAAATTTCGAACCCTCACAGTTAAAAAAGAAATTTGGTAGCAAATTAACAAGATCGTGGGCAATCGGCATTTTTCCGAGCTTGCCGAAACGTCAAGGACAGGTGCCTCACGAAGTATAAAATATGTGGTAATCGTCACATGAAATCGGCGCCGGCTTAGGGACTAAATGCGTCACATGATCAAATTTTTTTTAAAAATTTACTATTTTACTCTTTTATTTAATTTTTAATTTTTATTTCTTCCATCATATCATTAAATATTAGGGTTTGTCATATTTTGTACTATTGTTCAGATATCAATTCCTAAAAAAAGAAAATTTTTTTTTATTCAAAGTTAAGCATTTTTAGTGTTAACCAATATAGATTAGCGTCTCTGAATATCCGAAGATACCATGCTAACTAGGGAACTAGTACATCAACACTTCAGAACGCATGTTATTTTGGCACCCAGGTTTTAAAAGGTGTTATTACTTGTCAACCGATCACCATAAGCAATTTTTGGCGTGATCTTTTTTTTGTTTTTCTCTCTGAGAAACAGAATTTTCTTCACATAGTAGTGTGTTACTTTTTCATTTGATTCATAATTGTACAATTATTGCGCGTTTTTTTAAATCTACAAACAAAAAACCCTACCACAAAAAATAATAGTTTCTGCCGCCCTGATTTGATTCATAACATTTACAGAATACTGACATTTTGGTTTTGTTTATATTTAAACATATTTTTTGCAATTTTATCAATGGAAATTAAATTTTTAAATAATGAAAATAGTTTGTGAGTTAATTTTCAAAATATACATACTTTGAAAATAATTACATAACTTAAATATTTCTTCATGTCGTTAGAAAATATTGCTGCCCTTAATAAAATATTTGACGTAAATAATCACTGGAAATAACTCGATACATATAAATTACTCTCGTAATTATTGTCATCATGTTTCTAAAAATTAGCACAACTATGAAGAAAACATTTAATATTTTTTGGCATTTTAATTTAGAATTATTTTTAATTTATAATTTTATAAAAAAGTTTGTGATATTAAATATGAACATTGAAAACCAAATTAAAATGGAGAAAAAGAAATCCAATTTCACCGATTTGCTATCACGATTTCTTTTGTTTATCTTCATACAATTTTGTAGATATATATTCTCTCTATATTTATATATACCAAAAAATCTAAGATTTCCATACACAAAGTAATAATTTTGATAAAATAAAATAGTCGACTACTGCACGAAAACAAATAACAAACTTTTTCTAATGTTTATTAACGTTTGATAACAATCTGTTACCACCAACCAAACATTTGTAAAAAAACAAACATTTGTCGAAGTTCCGAAAATTTTATAATTAAATCTGTTAGTTAAAATATTTTTTGTAAAACCGTAAAATCCAAAAACAAACAATTTTTTGTTTATTTCTAAGTTTTCACTTAAAAAACTAAATTAAATTAGAAAACTAAATTCTAATGAACTAAAAAAAAGGTTAGTAAAGTGTGAATAGAATTCCGCGTATTCGTATATAATATCTTCATAATCAAAATGAAATACAAATTGTATTCAACGTCACATTTTTCCAAAAAAAATAGTTAAAGATAAAAACAAAAATGCAAAATAAAATTGAATTATTTTATGAATCAAATCAACATGTTAGGTAAAATGTTGTTATCGAATATTCTTAGATTTTCTCGAGGTTTTTTCGTAAGGAAAGTGACCTCGAATAATCGAGAAATTCAGCAGAATTATATATAAGGAATTCCTTCTTGTCTTGTAGAAGAAAAGAAGTTTTATTTTAGACTGCGATGATATTAAGTGAAATTAATTGTAAACGGAACTCTATACCGTGCAAATAAAATCGTGTTAATAAAATTTATTTTTAAATTAGTTTTTGTAAATAAAGTTTTAAGTGTTATTAAGTAGAAATATTTCTACAGTCAACCGTTGAAGTTTCTGAAGCTGTTGAAAGAATATTCTAGTTAGGAATATTACTTTCAATATTGTTTTTATGTTGTTGTGGATCAATTAAGGTGTTGAATACTTAATCAAACCTGGTGTTTGTGCTTACTAATCAGTGATCGAACCCAGAAGGAGATTTTGGAATTCCATTTCGAATTGAGAGTAAAGTCAATTTTATTAACGTTAAAACGTAAGAATAGTTTGTGAGAATCGATTAAATTCGCGGCTTTAAAATACAATATATTTGAAGCTTTAGCAGCTGATTTCAAAGTCAAACTATTGTTTTGAACTCTAAACGCAGTGTCAGAATATATCTTAAAGATTTAGCACTTAAGCTTTTTTTTAATCACAAAATAAAAACCTAAATCAGTCAACTCTCCTATGACGCGAATAATTCGTACCGCGTTATATGGAAACCGCGTTTTGAGAAACAAAGAAATATAGAAGAAAAATCAAATAAACTTACATGGTGTTATATGGAAATCGTTTTCTCGTTATATGGAATACGCGTTGATTACGCAAATAATTATGTTTAATAAAAAATATTTGATTTAAGAAAACATTAATACAAAATTGATTTTATTAACTTGAAACATAATCAAAATTAAACAATAGAAAAAAATTAAATTATTTGCAATGTTGATTTAATGTTGTTTCCTCGGCAGCGGTCAAAACGAGAGAGAGATTTTATTTTTATTATAATAAAAAATATGCATTTTTCATGATGATGTTGTTTTACTTGTTTTGTTGATTAGTTACAGTGGATCACGAACATATTTTGTTGATTATACAGTGGCGCGCGAACATACCGCCTCCCTTGAAATAAGTGATTTCAATTATTGATTGGGTAGAGGACACAATTTCTTTATTGGTCTTAAATATATGCCTTCTTTAGATTTAACTTCAGCCACTCTTACTTTTCCATCCGGTCCCTCGATACATTTTAGAATCCTGGCTAATGACCACATATTTGGTCTCAGTCCATCATCTTTGATAACGACCAAATCACCGACAGCTAAATTTGGCTCATTACTTCGCCATTTTGGTCTTTGTTTTAGAGTAGATAAGTAGTCACTTCTCCATCGATACCAAAATTGCTGCTGCATGCTTTGAATTTTTTGATGTTGATTTAACCGTCCAAAGGTTATTGATTCCAATGACGGTTCCGGAATTGACGTCAGTGGTTGGCCAATAAGTAGATGACCTGGAGTCAAAGCATCGAACGATTCATGGTCTTCGGATAATTGGCAAAGAGGACGTGAGTTTAATATACTCTCAATTTGGTATAATAAAGTTGCCATTTGCTCATATGTTAACACAGCGTCTCCAATGACTCGATTTAAGTGTGATTTGACGCTCTTCACGCCCGCCTCCCATAAACCACCAAAATTCGGAGCGTATGGGGGTTGAAACTTCCATTTGATGTTATCATTGGCAAGTGTGGAGGCAATTCTGTTATTGTGTTGTTGTGATTGTAATAAAGATTTTAACTTTGTTAACTCCTTGCTTGCCCCAACAAAATTTTTTCCATTATCACTGTACACTACAGATGGTAAACCTCTCCTAGCAGTGAATCGTCGAAACGCAAGAATAAAATCATCAGTGCTAAGACCTGAAGATAATTCCAGATGAATCGCTTTAGATGAGAAACATACAAATAAGCATATGTATCCCTTATAATGTTTAGCATTGCGTGTAATTCCCCCTTTTATCAATACAGGACCGGCGTAATCAACACCTACATGTGAAAACACGCGTGATTCATTTACGCGTGGTGATGGAAGTTGGCCCATGATTTGAGATGCAGCTTGGGTGCGAAGTTTAAAACATGTGATGCATTTACCAATTAATTGTCGAATCAATATGCGCGATTTTGGTATCCAATACTCTCTTTGTACCAAACTCTTTGTCAAATTGGCACCAGCGTGCAGGTGTAATTGATGGAAGTGTACAATTATTAATTTAGTGAACGGATGATCTCGCGCTTGGAGTGCAGGATGTTTTTGTTGAAATGGAATATTGGCTTGTTGCAATCGCCCACCAACGCGCAAAATTTTATCATCGTCAAAAAACAAATTTAATTGTGATAGTGGATTTTTGTTTGGCAATTTCCCACTATGTAATAATTGACTAATTTCAGCTTCAAATGATTGTGATTGTGACATCCTGATGAGAAATAATTTAGCATGACGCATTTCATCTGCAGCAAGATATGGGAGTTGATTAAAATTTTCTCCTTTGGACTTTGCCTTTAGAATTTGAATGTACCTAAAAATATACGCAGTAACTCGAATTAATTTGTTATAATTAGATATTTTATCAAACAATTCGAAATTTTCATTGCAGGTTTGCATAACTAATGTCGCCGCAAGTATTTCACAATTTTTGCCCTCTTCACACCCTACATAATTTTTACGCTGCTCTAAGTTTGTGTCATTTATTTTGGATCTTGGCCATTCATTTTCCGCTTTCTGCAGCCACTCTGGACCTGACCACCATAATGTAAAATGTATGAGTAGTGATGGAGTTAGTCCACGAGTTGCACAATCCGCAGGATTTGATTTACTGTTGACATGATTCCAATAACTTTGTGGAAAGTGCTCCAATATTTCAGCTGTGCGGTTTCCCACGAAGCTGTTCCAACGATGCGGTGAGCTGGATAACCACGATAGGACCGTCATCGAATCTGTCCAAGCGTAAACTGTCAATGATATATTTTGCATAGATTCCAGGACTGAATTCATCAATTTGCATAGTAGATGGGCTGAACAAAGCTCCAATCGCGGTAACGTAACTGTTTTAAGCGGGGCGACTTTAGTTTTCGCTGCTAATAGTTTGACGGACACATTGCCATTACAATCGGCACTACGAACATAGACAGCCGCAGCATAAGCCATTTGAGAAGCGTCGCAAAATCCGTGCAATTGGATTGATTGATTATAAACGACGACGCAACGGGGTATTGATAATTCAGCAAATTTAAACACTTCATTTCGTATTGTTAGCCAATTTTTTACATAGTTTTGTGGCAATGGATCGTCCCAATCAAATTTTTGTTTCCATAACTGCTGATATGTAATTTTAATTAAGACTGTGGTTGGTGCGAGCCATCCAAGTGGGTCGTAAATACGCGATGATTCCGACAAAATAACTCTTTTGGTGTTTATTATTGGCAGGTTTTCGAAGTTCAGTCGGAAAGTGAAAGTATCATTAGTTGAGTTCCATTCGAGGCCCAACACTTTGGCAGAATCATCTTCTTGAATTTTTAATGGTTGTTCACTGGTAGATGAATTATTGTTAAGTTCTGAACAACTAGATCGCCATTTGCGGAGTTGAAACCCATGTGCGCTTAAAACTTGATCAACGTCATTACGTAACTTCTTTGCACCACAAATATCATCAGCATCCATCATTAAGTCATCTACGTAGAATTGATTTTTTATAGCCACTGCAACATCTGGATACTTAATTTTGACATTTTCAGCAATTTCATTCAAGGTCCGTGTTGCCAAATAAGATGACGGCGATAAACCATACGTAACGGTAAGTAAACGATATTCTTCAATTGGTTGTAAATATGAATCTCGCCACAAAATTCGCTGAAAATCGATGTCTCGCCGATCCACAAGAACTTGACGATACATTTCTTCTATGTCTGAAACAATTGCAATTTTGTAACAACGAAAATTAATCAAAATAGAAAATAATGTACGCTGTACAACGGGGCCAATCATGAGTAAATCATTCAATGATTGACTTGTGCTGCTTTTTGATGATCCATCAAACACCACTCTTAATTTAGTGGTTGTGCTTGTATGTTTATGGACGCCGTGATGCGGTAAATAGCACGATTTAAGAAGTGCGACGTTGATTTCGTGATGTGGAATTTTTTCCATATGCCCAAGTGAGATGTACTCATTCATGAATTTAATGTAATCATTTTTTAATTGTGGATCACGAACAAATTTGCGCTCCATTGAAATTAATCGGCTAAGGGCTTGTGGACGAGTGGTACCCAAGTTATTATCAGTGTGTTGAAACGGTAATCTTACAATATATCTTCCTTCCGCATTTTGTCTCAAATTTTCGCTAAAATGCCTTTCACATTGTAAGTCGATTGCAGATAACTTTGGTGCTTCAGCAACATTTTCTAATTTCCAAAATTTACGCAAGGAGTTATTTATGTCATCTTCGATTTTTATGTGAAGTGACGACATCGAAAACGGTATCGAATCATTTGGAACCTTGCCACAAAGTACCCATCCAAACACAGTTTCTCTTGCATCCGAAAAATTATCAGGTCCTTCGATGTAGCCATTTTGTATAATTTTAAAAAATATTTCGGAGCCCAAAATTATGTCGACTTCACTATTAATGTTAAATTTTGGATCGGCCAATTGAATTAACTTGATATATGTCCAATCCTGAATTTTAAATGAAGATGCTGGTAGATTGGCCGTTAACTTAGGCAGGATAAGTGCATCCAACGAAATGATAAATTGTGGATTGTAATTTGAGTGTATTGTAATTACAGCTGAGCCATTAGTGTATCCAACCCCAAAATTAGATAAACCGTGGACGCGAACCTTTGCATTCGTACGTTTTAATGACAATTTTCGCACGAAAGATTCGGTAATAAAATTTGCTTCAGATCCCAAATCAAGTAAAATGCGGCATGGATGAAGCACTCCATAAATATCTTGTATATTAGCTATGACTGTTGGCAACAAGGGCATGAATCGTAGTTGGCTGGCTCTAGTTGTGGTCAAAGATGTGATTTTGGCGATTCGATTATCGCTTGGACTTACAGCGCATGGACATTTATGTTCGGTGATTGAGGCGCTGCTGGACGTTGTTGGTATTGCAGGTGGACTGTAGACACTTGTGTTTGCAGATAGCGCTATTGAATTTTCACTTGATTCTTTGTTTGAGTGAAGTTCGTGACATTGGTGACTGCAATTTGTACCCGAGTTGAATGAAGTGTGCAAAACATTTGTATTGGTTTGTGAATTGTTGGAGTGGGTGTCATCGTGAGAAATTGAATCATGTAAAAGAGTATGGTGCTTTTTGCGGCATGTGTGACAGTTAAATTTAGAAAAACATCTTTCAGCTAAATAAATGACCAGGATGAAGGCAATTTTTACACAACACTTGTTTGATGACAGTATCGTAACGTAGTTTGGGTGCAAGCGATTTAAATTTGTGGCATGCATACAGTTTGTGAGACTCGCTGCAATGTGGACATCGGATGTTTGCGTTAAAATTTGCGCTGTGGAATATGCGTACTTTATTAATTGGCCTTTTTGCGAAAGATTGAGCGCCTTCTATTGCATCACAACGATTGTTCAAAAATTCGAGAAATTCCTTGAATGTTGACAATTTATTTGCTGCATGTTCATCTGCCCATGCTTGTCGCGTGTCTGCATCAGCTTTGCTAAGAATTATAAAAATTAGCCACGGATCTCTGGATTCTCCATAATTGCCCAATGCAGATAGCCCGCGAATGCATTCATCGGAAGTATCAGCTAGATGGCGTAGCGCATTAGGAGAATGTGAGGTAGATAATGGAACTTGTTCCATAAATTTTCGTATAAATGACGAGATAATGAGCTTTTTCTTGTCGTACCTTTCCGTTAGTTTTGTCCACGCTTCTTCGTAATTTGCCTCAGTGATTTCCAAATGACGTAATAAAGCAGCGGCTTCGCCTTTCAAATAACTTTGCAAATATTGTAACTTTTGGACATTTGGGATTTCTTGTTTTGAATGAATAGTTGAAACGAATAAATCTCGAAAAGCATACCATTTAGAATAATCGCCATCAAATTGTGGAATATTAATAGAAGGCAAACGTAATTCTTGTTTTCGCGCCTGGACTTTATGAATTCGTGTGAGTTCGGTAACAAATTCTTTTTGACTCATCGCAAGTTGATCAATAGCAGTATCATGTGGTTTTTCAACCTTGAACCTTTTTTCAAACATTATCAATGAAGCATTTATCTTTACATAATGTTTTTCAAATTGATTTACCTTTTCACTAGCGTCTGGCATTTTCATTATTTCCGATTCGAGTCGCACATAACTTTCCCATATTTTTTCAAGCATTTCTACATGTGCTTGTACATCATGTGCCGTGGTCTTATCATTGAATGCTGTAATCAATTGTCCAAAACGTTCCAAACGTTCGCACAGAAATTCAATTTTTGATTTTGACATAATTATAAAGAGTAAAGAAAAGAAAAATTATGATACGCGAAACGTGTTTCAACAAAAAACTTTTTACAATATTTTATGCACTCAATTTTTAACAAAATACTCAGAAAATTTCGAATTGTTCACTTTAATAATTGAAAACGATACTTAATTTTATTGGCGTTGCTCCCACGATGACCCAATTCCCGGGTTTCGGCACCAGTTTATGATTACGCAAATAATTATGTTTAATAAAAAATATTTGATTTAAGAAAACATTAATACAAAATTGATTTTATTAACTTGAAACATAATCAAAATTAAACAATAGAAAAAAATTAAATTATTTGCAATGTTGATTTAATGTTGTTTCCTCGGCAGCGGTCAAAACGAGAGAGAGATTTTATTTTTATTATAATAAAAAATATGCATTTTTCATGATGATGTTGTTTTACTTGTTTTGTTGATTAGTTACAGTGGATCACGAACATATTTTGTTGATTATACAGTGGCGCGCGAACACGCGTTATGAGAAACTGAGATTTAATATAAATTTAATGATTTCGTACCGCGTTGTATGGAATCTTAGAAATAAATAAATTTTACACAAATAAACCTATATAGATGGAAAATCGAATAAAGGCGCCGATAAAATAAGAAATTTGAACCGAACCATTTTCGATTTTTTTGAAACTTCCGTAATCGTTAGTATGTATAATAAAAAAAATTAATACGTATTTTTTCTTTTTTTTAATTAATCACTCGTTTTGACACAGGGTAGCTCGAAGTTTCTTAAGAATTTTAGGGAAAATCAAAGATTAAATAAATAAGATTAAATAATAAGTAATAAATAAATTAAATTAAATAAGAATGAATAGCTTTTTGTAAGGAAAAAATTAGTAACAGCATGAAAACTATTGGATAAGGAAGAAAGTATTGCGCAAATGATGGATCACTCGTTTTGACACAGGGTAGCTCGAAGCTTCTTAAGAATTCTAGTGAAAAACAAAGATTAAATTTAAATTGTGCTCGAACGGTTTATAGACCAGTGGAAATAGCTTTTGTAAGGAAAAAATTAGTAACAGCATGAAAACTATTGGATAAGGAAGAAAATATTGCGCAAATGATGGGAAACATAAATTAAAGGTGATCCGAGTTAGGAGGGTGGAATAGGGTGAGCTTTTATAGATAGAAAATGGTTTTCACGATTTTTAGCGAAACTAAACCTTCTATCGAAAAAAGTTTAAAGCAAAAGTCGTAGGCAATAAAAAGATCTATAGCTTTCCTGCAACCCATTTTTTCACATAACCTAAAATTTGCCGTGAAAATAGAAAAAACCGAGAAAAATGTTGTTTCGTTTTTAAATTTTATCTCCCATAAAAAATTTTTTTTCACACAATTTGGTGAAAACTCACCTCACCAAAATATTTATTTTTACGTTTCATTTTGATTTTAAACCAAAACAGTGACCTCATTTTCACACGAAAATTCTCCGGTGCTGGAAACAGTTTTTTTCAAAAATATCATAATCTTTATTTTTGTTGAAACGTCTACTTTTAGTTGGTGTAAAAAAAAACATTAACATAACATAAACATGGAAACATTTTCCAGGAAATGCGAAAAACTGAATAAACTTGATTTTAAAGAGTTATTTTTCAATGATTGTTTAAAAATATTCATTATTTGTTAAAATTTACCGTTGAAATCCTTAAAAAATCCTATTTTCTTCTTTTACCAAAAGTTTTCATGCTGTTACTAATTTTTTCCATTTTTTGCTGTTTGTAAGATATCTGCACTGGTCTACATATACAAAAACTAAATAAAATAATTAGCAATTAGCAACTTTACCCTTTACTGGTCTGATTAGACTGTGATACGGGACAAGGCGAGCCAGAGGTGCCTGAGCTATAGTGGGTTCTAGCCTGCTATTGCAAACCGTAAATGTTGTCATGTATAGCGGGAACGGAGACCTTGGCTTAGCCGCCCGAGGCGCGGGAAGGTGCTCCCTTATTAGCACCCCTTGGTACCCCCGGGTACACACTAGAGTGGTCTCAGGTAGGGTCAAACCATGAAAAGTACCAAACCTCTGGGGACCTGTCTCCCCCAGTTGTATATAGACTTCTAACAGGTATAGACGCAGGCCTGTTGGTGACCTTTATTGCGTCTTAAGTCGTGGGAACAATATGGATAAATATTTTAGTAAACTTTTAAATTCTTTAAAAATTTTGGTTTCGCCTGTTTATTATTTCTTACATCCTATCATGAAATATTGGCCTATGTCATACTTTATTATATGATAAGATTTATTGTTTAGTTACCCATTTTTAAAACAAATTATATTTTGATCAAATGACTAGTACATTTGATAAAAAATTTAAAATACACATCCAAAATATTTGTGGATTGACGACGACAGCCATGACGTTGTGCCTCATCATCTCGAGCATGACAAACCACATATTCTTTTTTTACAGAAACAAAAGTTTCTGAAATTTATCCGTGTGACGTAACATTGGGTCCCAAATATAGGCTTGAATCGGCTTTTAAACTTCATCAAGGTGTATGTGCATGAATACGCAACCCAGAAGATTCTACCTAAAAGAAAAAAGAAAACAAATTATAATACTTTAAAATTAACACCAAGAATTTGTACTTACAAAATTTAGTAATGTAAGTGTAAATTTAGTAAAACTGTAGGTAGCACTGTATAAATTAAGAATTTTGCTATCGAAAGATAGAGGTAGCTGAGAATTAGTTAAAATTTTATTGTTTAAAACTGGAATTATGGGAATGATTAACAGGTTGAATTAAGAAATGATTTGCAGAAATTTTTTCTCTTTTATTTTTGAGTTTCAAAGTGTTAACATCAAATAAAAAATTAATTAAAGCTTAAATTGTGATTTTTAAATAAATTTGTATTATCAAAGGAAATTTATTTTATCAAAAATTTGGAATTTTATTTAATAAAAATTATCTTCAACAAATTAGCTAAAGCCTAATATAGCTGCAGTTTCCGCCTAAACATTGGTCCTTCGAGCCGGATTCCTGTCAGCATTTTGGAGAAAATTTGTAAAAGGACGCCAAGGGACCCCATATTCACACGGTCGATAAGTATAATTTTTTTATCGTATTTTTCGGTTTGAGTAGCCTTTCGATCTAAAATAAAACAGATTAAACTGATTATTATGGTGTTTTAATTTAAATTTAATTTGTTAATTATATATTTAATTTGTTTGAATTGTTAACTTTGAAGCGGGATTATTAAATAGTGTTTTATCAACAATTTAGTGATAAAGAGGTATTTCAGTGTTACAATAGTGATAAAAGTGAATTTGGTATTTATAAAGCATTTGAACATTCGTTAAAATGGAAAAGTTATCGTTGAACGCATTATTAAAGAAACGCAGTTCGATCAAAGGTCAGATGACTCGTATCGTCACATTCGTTGATACTGAGGATCCTGATAAGCCTAAAACAGTTGAAGCTTTGAAAACACGCATAGAACGTTCGCAAAAGCTTCTGGAGGAATTTACAGCTGTGGAAGATGCGATATTTAATTTAAGTGAAACAGCACAATCGGATTTAGAAGAATTTGAAGAAAATTATTACCATGCTCTCACTGAATTAAATACCGTTATGCGACAAAAGAGCCTTGTAGCTGATAATGTGACAGTTGGTGGAAATGATACCTTAAATACCTCGGGTATTCAACCGGTATCTGATTTAAAATTACCAAGAATGAACATACCATGTTTTGATGGAGATTACAAAGACTGGCAATCATTTTACGATTTATTCACAAAAACTATACACGAGAATGTTTCATTGTCACCGGCTCAAAAATTTCAATACTTGAAGGGTTGTTTGAAGGGTGAAGCCAGTAATTTATTAAAGCATATATCAATTACTGAAGCTAACTATTATGAAGCTTTTCAACGCCTATGTAAACGATTCAACAAGAAGAAACATATTGTTAATTCATTTATACAAACATTTGTTGATCAACCGAACATACGGAATTCTCATCCGTCATCATTGCGTAAACTAACAGATACGTGCGATGAGGTAATTCGTGGGTTGAAAGCTCTAGGTCATCTATATGAAGCACGAGATCCCTGGCTCATCTATCTAATGGTAAATAAATTAGATAATGAAAACCAACAAATGTGGGCTAATTTCATTATTGAAATCGAGTGTCCTACATGGAGTGATTTTACTACCTTTTTAAATCAAAGGGCAGACGCAGCTGAGGGTTTCAAGGTGCCATATTCTTCAAAACCGGTTAAAAAGATTAATTCAAACTTGAGAAGCATGCACTTAAGCTCCGAAAATGCTTGTAGCATATGTCAAGGTGAACATCATCATCTATCAGAATGTTCTAAGTTCCTGGACATGCAAGTAGCAGATCGCAGAAAGCACATCAAAAATATCTTATGCTGTTATAACTGCTTAAGTAAAGGTCATCCAGTTTTCAAGTGCCATGCAAAGGGAAAATGTAATAAGTGCTCTAAACGACATCATCCGTTATTGCATCTAGAAGAATCAGATGTGCCCAGTTCCAGTACAACCAAACAAAATCACAGTAAGTCAATAGATTCATATCACATTAATGCAAACGCAAATACAACTCCAAAAACTAATTCTCCTTTAATAACACATACTTTATTACCAACCGCCAGTGTACTAGTGATGAACTCATCAGGGGAGCTTCAGCAGTGTCGAGCACTTTTAGATTCAGGATCTCAAATGTCCTTTATTACAGAATCCTGTGCTCAACGTCTGCAGTTGAATCGAAGTAACGCCAGAGTAGCAGTTTCTGGATTATCATCAAGCAAAGCAGCAATATCTCACGGGATAACAGAAATCGTTGTTGCATCCAGACTCAATCACAACAATACACTCAAGTTCAAGGCTTTAATTCTTTCACGGATCACTTCAAATCTTCCATCGGTGGAGATACGTAGAATAGATTTAAAAAATATAAAAAACTTGGAATTGGCAGATCCTGAATATAATAAACCAGGTCCAATTGATGTATTAATCGGTGCAGATCAGTTCTTTAAGATTTTAAATAATGCAAGTATTTCTAGCGGACCCAATAATCCAATAGCTCAAGATACTATTTTTGGATGGGTAATAGCTGGGGAATTTAAAATTCAAGATGGTCAAGAGCATTCCATAGTTAATCTACACACCGAAATTGATATTGACCGATCATTACGTAAATTTTGGGAATTAGAGGAAATCAAAGAAGAATCAAACTTCACAAATGAAGAAAAGATGTGTGAAAACCATTTTGTAGAAAATTATTATCTACAGCCAGACGGAAGATACATTGTAAGACTTAATTAATTGTAAGACCTATTAAAGAGTCTGACATAGAATTAGGAAATTCACACCTCTCAGCGATTGCACGTCTGAGATCGCTTGAGCGAAGATTTTACAGAGACTCAACATTTCAGAAAGAGTACACTACCTTCATGAGGGAATATGAATCACTGCACCACATGGAGCTCATTCCCAAGAATGAAATCGAGGTTAGTAGCAAAAATTCATTTTATTTACCACATCATGGTGTGATTAAAGGCTCAAGTTCGACGACCAAATTGAGAGTAGTTTTTGATGCTTAGGCATTTTCTCAATCGGGTCTATCATTAAATGATAAATTAATGGTCGGACCAACAATTCAGTCTAGTCTTTTGTCTATATTATTACGATTTAGAATGCATGAAATAGCATTTTCAGCCGATATTGAAAAAATGTATCGTCAAATTCTAATTGACAAAAAATATGTAGACTATCAAAGAATTGTTTGGAGAGAAGATCCCACAATGGAAATAAAACATTATCGTCTGACAACAGTCACATACGGTACATCTTGCGCTCCATTCTTGGCAACAAGAGTGTTGAAACAACTAGCATCTGATATAGAAAAAACCTTACCCACTATATCCAGAATTATAGATGCCGATTTTTATATAGATGATCTTCTGTCGGGCGCAGAGACAGAAACTGAAGCTTTGGACATTCAAGTCAATATTACAAGGGTGCTCGCAAAGGCTGGGTTTAATCTAAGAAAATGGTCATCAAATAATCAAACAATACTAAACATGGTTTCAGATGACAACAAAATAAATGATAACTTTGTATTTTCAGAAGATTCTACTGTAAAGGTTTTAGGATTACAATGGAATCCAAATACGGATTGTTTTTCATTTCAAATTAATTTGAATGCAAATCCCACGCTAACTAAGAGGGGCATCTTATCGGAGTCATCCAGAATTTTCGATCCCTTGGGTTGGCTTTCTCCAAGTATAATCCTAATAAAAATATTTTTTCAGCAGTTGTGGCTCCTCAAGCTTGGTTGGGATGAAGGTTTACCAGAGAACGTCATAAGCAGATGGACAAATCTGAGAAATGAAATTCCCCTCCTACAACACCTAAAAATTCCAAGATGGCTAGGTCACAGGGACGTTACTGAATTTCACGGGTTTTCGGACGCTTCGGAGATGGCCTATGCAGCAGTTATCTATGCAAAAACTGAACTAACTGATGGAACGGTAATTGTCAAGTTAATTACCTCAAAAACGAAGGTTTCGCCAATAAAGCAAATTTCTATTCCTAGACTTGAGCTTTGCGGAGCAGGTTTATTATCGAAATTACTGGATTCAACAATTGTAGAGATGAAATTGGAGAAAATTCAAGTGTACGCTTGGACAGACTCTAAAATTGTGCTTAATTGGTTATCACAATCTCCACGTCAATGGAAAACATTTGTTGCAAATCGTGTTTCACAAATACATACAATACAGTGCTAAATCAAGTGCAAAATGGCTACACGTGCGTTCCAAGGACAATCCCGCTAATTGTGCCTCGCGAGGGATCAGTCCGTCGGAACTGATTCATAATTCGCTATGGTGGAATGGTCCGTCATGGTTAACTGAAAATAAATCAAATTGGCCGATCAAAACAACCGATAATGAAATATTAAATAATGAAGAAGATAATGCCATCAGCATAGAAAGGAAAATTGATTCTGCACTTGTCTTTAAATTATTAATATCAGAACAGCTTTCTAACATTTACGAAAGACTCATTACTAAAATTTCTTCTTTTTCAAAATTAATTTCAGTCATTTCATGGTCGAAACGGTTTATCCACAATTGCCGTTGCTGTATATTAAATATGCCTGAGAAAGAAGGTGGTTTAACTACAATTGAGCAAGAAACCTCACTAAACTCATTGATTCATTGGGTTCAAGAAGACAAATTTCGAGACGAGTTTAATCATCTTCAAAACAAGTCTGACTTGCCGTCATACAGTCGAATCAAATCCTTAAGTCCGTTCTTGGATGAAAACGGTATCATACGGGTTGGGGGTCGAATCGAAAATTCTCTGGCTCCTTTCGAAGTAAAGCATCCGATTATATTACCACCATCACACAAGTTTACAAAAAGATAAGTAACTGAAGAACACCAAAAGAACTTGCATGCTGGCACATCCTTACTGATGAACATTCTAAAACAAAAAAATTGGATTATCCGTGGCAAGGATATAATTAGAAAAACAATTCGTGAATGTGTCATTTGTGTCCGTCATCAACAGAAAACAGAAACACAAATGATGAGTGATCTACCGAAAGCTAGAGTGACATATGAGCGCCCATTTATGAAAATTGGAATAGATTATGCTGGACCGATATCTATTCGTATGCAGAAAGGTCGAGGAAGACCAGTGCATAAGGCATACATTGCATTTTTTGTATGCTGTAGTACTAAGGCGGTCCATATTGAATTAGTCAATGACTTGACTACCGAATCATTTTTTGGTGCTCTGCAGAGATTCACAGCACGACGAGGACTATGCACTGAGATATTTAGTGATAATGGTTCAAATTTCATTGGAGCTGAACGAAAATTAACGGATCTATTCCATTTCTTAAAGAAAAATTATAATCTAATCTCTGAATTTCTTTTAAAGGACAAAATCAATTGGAATTTTAATCCGTCTGCAGCTCCACACATGGGTGGTCTCTGGGAGGCAGCTGTAAAATCTACAAAATATCACCTTAAACGAATTATTGGAGTTAATATACTGACCTACGAAGAGATGTCCACACTATTAACTAAAATTGAGGCAATTCTGAACACTCGTCCTATTGTTCCAACGTCATCAGATGATATTGATGTGCTCACTCCTGCCCACTTTCTCATTGGACATCAAAATATGTATCTTCCCGAGCAAAATCTTCAACATCTTAAGGAAAATAATTTATCTCGATGGCAACTAGTGCAACAAATTGCACAGCATTTTTGGAAACGGTGGCATGAGGAATATTTGACTACATTACAGAAAAGAAATAAATGGCTTTTCAAGGAGAATAATATAAAACAAAATGATATTGTAATCATCAAGGAAGAAAACTTACCTGCAAGTAAATGGCTGCTCGGCAGAATAGTAGTTACACATCCTGGTAAAGATGGTTTTGTTCGAGTGGTTACAATCCAAACCAAGTCGGGAATCATCAAACGTCCTATTCACAAAGTCATTCGAATACCTATGTTTGAAACAGATGTTTCAAGGTCGGCGGAATGAATACGCAACCCAGAAGATTCTACCTAAAAGAAAAAAGAAAACAAATTATAATACTTTAAAATTAACACCAAGAATTTGTACTTACAAAATTTAGTAATGTAAGTGTAAATTTAGTAAAACTGTAGGTAGCACTGTATAAATTAAGAATTTTGCTATCGAAAGATAGAGGTAGCTGAGAATTAGTTAAAATTTTATTGTTTAAAACTGGAATTATGGGAATGATTAACAGGTTGAATTAAGAAATGATTTGCAGAAATTTTTTCTCTTTTATTTTTGAGTTTCAAAGTGTTAACATCAAATAAAAAATTAATTAAAGCTTAAATTGTGATTTTTAAATAAATTTGTATTATCAAAAGGAAATTTATTTCATCAAAAATTTGGAATTTTATTTAATAAAAATTATCTTCAACAAATTAGCTAAAGCCTAATATAGCTGCAGTTTCCGCCTAAACAGTGCATACATTCATGAGAGTGTTGCATATAAACGCTTTACAAATTATGAATTGCATGGTGATGGCTAGATCACAGTAGTATTAAAGGTTTGTCTACCTGAAATTTCTCTTTTCACAATAGCTCTATATCGGTCCCAAACAAACATAGTTCCAATTTTTTTAATCTCTTGACTAATGTTGTGGGCGAAATTAGAGCACAATTTCAAAATTGTGAGGTTATCATTACCGGTGACTTCAAACTCCACAACAAATCGTGGTTAGAATTTTCCAAAACAACCGTCGGCGACAACAATGGAAGGCGGGCGGAAATATTTGCCGCATCGCACCACCTGACGCAGATTGTAAAAAGTCCAACTTTCACTCCTCGTAATGGCGGTGATAAAAGTTTTCTCCTAGACCTCTATCTCACATCTATGCCACATACTACGATTGTCGATGTCGATAAGGGTAGTATTGGAAATTCTGACCATTATCTAATCACATCAGTTATCAACACTGATTTACTACAAACTAGAGTTCCCAAACCCCGTAAAATATTTCACTTTTCAAAAATGGACACGATTGGGCTCCGAAGTTTTTTTCAAGGTTTCCCTTTTGATTGTCATTGTTTTTATACCGACGATGTAAATGTTTCTGCTCAAAACTTTACTGAAACCATTCAATTCGCTATTAACAAATTCGTTCCCTTTTCAATAATAAAACCCCAACAAAAATATTTGTTTTCGAAGGCAGCCAAATTGGCTCTTAGAAACAAACGTAGATTATTTAATATTTGGATTCATAAAAAGAACTCTGTTAATCGATCCCAATATTTAAAGGCCAACAAAATATCAAACCAGATAATTGAAAACGAAAAAGCAGAGATTGACATGAGCAAAAGCGGGAAAACTTTCGAGTATGACAATTTCTAACAAAAGTTTTTACAGTGCCATTAATTCTTTAAATTCTGGTAGTAAATCTTCTATCCCCCCTATCATTGATGGAGACTCAATCTGTCCCTGCAAGGAAAGCTACATTGTTCGCGGAACGCTTTGCTTCAAATTAGACAGTTTTAGAAACTTCTTAAGAAATACCCCAAATCCAATCTTCAGGAGTTAACATGAAACAATAACATTTCAAACCCAAAATTGTTGAAAAACTTTTAAGGGGGTTAAACAACAACAAAGCCTCTGGTCTGGACAACATTCCTCCTGCTATTCTAAAAACATTTTCAAAAGAACTCTCTCCAAAATATTCTATAAATCCTATAAATCTGGTATTTTTCCATCCTATTGGAAGTTGGCCAATGTCCAGCCTGTCCCAAAAAATGGAGCGAAATGTGATATTTCAAATTATAGACCAATAGCCTTACTCCCAGTCCTGTCTAAAACATACGAGCACTATATTAATTCACACATATTCAAATTTTTGGAAGACAACCATTTGATATCTGACAGTCAATACGGTTTTAGAAACAAAAGATCAACCACCGATCTATTGAACTATGTAAGCTCATCTTTGGAATAGCGTACTTGTGAAAGGTGGTGAAACGTACGTGATCGCATTAGACATCTCAAAAGCATTTGATCGAATCTGGCATGCCAGTTTGATCAACAAGCTCGTTGCGTACGGTTTTCATCCCGCGTACGATTTTCATCCCAGTCGTGAATTTGATTCAAAATTTTCTGTCTAACTAAAATTTCACTCCTTTCAATCTCCATACTAAGCTATACTACTAGGTAGTGTTTTGACTTGACCGTATATTCGACAAACTTTACTCCAATTCACTTTTGTTTAATCTATTATTGCGATCGTAAACAAATTGTTTAACCGTTTGCTTAACAAATTCAAACAAAAGCCCTTTACTAATTGCTGTCAATATGATAACATTACAGTATTTTTTTGTGAAAAACAAATAACCTAAAAAGCAATTGAAAAATGCTATTTTGATTAATATCCTCGGATTAATTACTTTTCTTTCCCCTCAATTTGGTTTTAAGGGTTAAATAAATCTAAAAGTAAATTAGTTCAAATAAAAAGGAAAATTATGTAAACAAGCTTGCAAAATTGAAACATTTCAAACCGAATGAGTTTCAGTTTTATTTTATTTTTTTTTTTGTATTTTTAATTGCTTTTTTGTCTGTAACAACAATTTAAATTATATTGATAAATTTGTATTATTTGAAAAGAATTTAATATAAGAACAAAAACATCAAAAGCAACTGTCTGCTTTATTAATTCTCCAATCGAAACTTCCATTCTCAAAAGCGACAACAATATTGCATGATTTTCTACAAAAAAAATTATATTTAATATTAAATTACATAAAAACCACAGCTTAATAATAACTTGGATAATAAACTTAATAATTTTATTATTGAATGAAAGTTTCAGTGGTTTTGGTAGCTCATATTTTGTTTTTAATTAAATTTTAAAAAGTAAAAAAACGACATTGTTATTTCTATTTTAAATGTTTGAAATGTTTGTATTTGTAATAATAATGATAATTAATATGTTAAATTTAAATGTTATAATTCGCAAACATTACTTTGCTTATAGAATCAAAATTTATTTAGTTTTTCTTTGTTTATATATTTATAGAACAAAATTGTAACGGTTGATCAGACGAGGGTGAAATTACAGATATGGGATACGGCGGGGCAAGAAAGATTTCGCAGCGTAACACATGCATACTATCGAGATGCTCATGGTGAGTTTAAATTTTTTCAATTTATTCCTTAAACAATTTTATTTATCAGTGGGATAGATAAAAAATTATTACTCAGAAACCAAAAGTCAATAAAACTACATCCTTGGTGTGAAATGAAAAAAGGGGAGGGTGTTTTTCGGTACACTGACAGCTAACCATACTGCGTTTATCTGTAGAAACATTTTGGTATTGTTAGTCTTCAATACAGTACAGTGTTGAATTGCAGTTGAAATTGAAATGATGGTGAACTTTCAGGAAATAATTTCATTAAAGTGGTACATTTCTGTATTAACTCTTAGTCCTCGAATTCAAGCCCTGTGATGCATTCTACCGCATGGTGGGATCAATTTTCCTCTCACTTTTTAAATGACATAACTTTTCCTAACCATGGTATTACTAAAGGTTCATAATTGTATAGTAAAGCATGATAAAAATTTGAAAATCAAACAAATTTGTAAATTTAAAAATACAATAAAAAAATTGCCAAATATTCAAAATTAATTTTCAATAACAATATTATCAAAACAATTATTTAAAACCCTAACTTAATATCACAATTTACAACACATTGCAAAATTCAATATAAGTATTTAGTATTTATAACAAAACAAAAAAAAATTAAAATTTGCAAAAATTTAAAATTTACAAAAAAATTCAAAACTTACAACAAAATTACAAAAAAATATTCATTTACAACTTGCAAAATAGCTACAAATTCTCATATAAACTAAATTTCAAAAACAAATTCCAAAAAAATTATTTAAAATTAAAACTTACAAAAGAAAACAAAAATTTTCCAAAAAATTACTAAAAAATTAAAAATTAGCTGAAATTCTAAAATTTTAAACCAAAAATTTAATTTTTCAGAGGTTGTTTCATTTGTGACTTTAGTCTGACAAGCTATACCGCAGAGAGCCAAAAGCTAGCATTTTCCATTAATGTGTTCGCTTGCCAGGGCAATGTCAATACCCAAACAACCTGTATGGAAAGAAAGTTGTTAGAACTGGTGTTCCTTTGGATGCAACAACCGTGGTATGAAGGATAGAGGAATACATCTCTGTTATCGTCTACGAATATTCCCTCCAAGAATACCCTAACAGGCTATGCTCTAATGATTAATCAACGAAGATAATGAACAAAACATTTATTTGAATATAGCTGTATAAAGTTTTTCACTCCGAAGAAAACAACACAGGGCTGAAACCACAAATGACTAACAAGGTCCATCACCTGCTGTTTCGTCATCCCCGACTCTCTCAACGAAACCATAAACCATAAAATCGCAAATGCCGTTAAGTATTTGCCTGAAGGGTCAACATTCACTTCTGCGGTAAACAATAACACAAATAAATTTAAAAAAATACTAATCAAAAAAATTGTTGTCTCTACAAACAAGGTTTAGATCCTAAGACCTAAACATGGTCGCTCTAGAGCCCCACGTTGGGCGCTATCTTGTAGTAAGAGGTTTCTCTGGTGGTCCGTGAAGGTCCACCAGTTGGTCGTGCATGCAATATGCCCTGCCACTAGCTCGATTGAGCGAAGGTTCTATATACCAACCTCTTTACAAGCAAATTTACAAAAACACATACGAAACGCGTGCCTCAAAACACCACCCAGATTCAATTGAAGGGAACTCTGCCTTGTCACAACCCTACCTGAATTACTTAACTTAGCACGTCATCTTACTTAACTTTATTTAAGCCATCAAAAAAAGAACATGCCGCTTGAAAATAATTCAGACTTTGAGTATTAACTATTTACATTGATAGCTCCTGCATTTTTATGGTTCAGATTTGCTTATGCCTTTTCTTTTGCGTAATGGTTCCTCAATGTGGTTTATTATTGTTACACCTTCGGCTCCATGGTTGTTATAATACTTGGGAGTATAGCTTTTCCACTTAACTTGTATGACAGTGGTGTTCAATTACTTCTACAATGATTTACACATCAATTTCCAAAAAAACTGTCAGGTTGATTTTAATAACAAAACTAAAAAATATTCCTAAATTTTGGAACGAGCCAAAAGAAAAATTGTCAGCATAAATTTTTTTCAGCCTTTCATTTAAATTTGCAATTCTCTTTCGCTTAATTTTTTTTTAGTTTTCATAAATAGGTGAAAAAAATTTTAAAAAAATTATCAAAGAATTTAATACGGCTTATTGGAAGAGTGTCAGATGTACTTCAGAATGTTCTAAATAATAATGTTCTTAAACAAGCGGGTTGAGAAGTTGGTTGAAAATATTTAACATTTATTTTCGAATAAGCCTATAGTGTATTAATACAGGTAATGAGAACGGGAAAAGAAAGTACAACTGACACTGAAGATCTCGCCCATTACAATCACAGACCATAAAACTTTTAACCTTGTAGTCTAACTTGTGGTAAAAGAGCTTTATAGAATTTAAAGTCAACTAACTGTAAAGCTAGGCAAATCACCTTTCAGCCCAAGCTTTTAATTTATGATTTAGGTGTCCAGTAGTTACATACTCTAAGAATTTTAATTCACTAAACTGAAGTTTTTAATAGATTTGAATTATATTTGGATTTTTTCTCAGCAAAATATTCTACTTCTCTTTTTCGTGATACTACAACCCACTCCGAAACACGAAAAAGAAAAATAGAGTTTGAAAAATGATTATGAAAAACTCCAAAAAATAAATGGTTCAAGAGAAACTGAACAAAAAAGATTTGATGTGCGATGAAGAGCGAATAGAGTTCCTTAAATATTTGACTAAAGAACCCAAATATTTAAAGAAATCAAACTCAATGCTTCAAATAATAGAAAACTCACAGATATAAAGCTAGAATTGCAGCAAGTAATCGTGTCAAATAAGACACAAGTTAATGGGTATGGGTCAAAAACGTGGACTTTAATTTGACTTAAATTTTAACTGACAATCCAATATTTATCTGTATTTGAGCGTAAGATCCAATCTTACGTTTTTGGTCTCCTTAAGACATACGATGGAGAATATAGACCCCAATATAAATTTGAAATGAGGCACTTTTTTTAGGGTCCTGATATAATAGGTTGTATCCGCTCCAATAGGATTGCCTGGTTTGGTCTAGGTAACGGATCACAATCCTGGGATGATTAAGAAACGATCGTTCGTGCACCAGGTAGTAGACGACCGAGAAGTAAACCATGACTACAATAGACCACAGACGTAATAAACGACCTTAAAAAACTCGTATATCATAGTATTATACTGCTGTTGTGCATGACCATGGTGAATATGCGAAACTTGTTAGCTCGGCAATGCATCACAAAAAAATGAGGGCGCTACCGTTGACTGAATAGTGTTCATCCACCAGCACCTCTAATATAACACGTTGACTAGTGATAGCTTACTATTATTGCCAGTGGTATGTTATATCTCACGTCAACACATTTGTCAATAGCAGGCAGGACTGGAATATGCGGCGTTGTCACACCCATAGATTAGGACACATACCCTAAGGTAATACTTCGTCAGAAATAACAACTAATTCCAATATATAACAGGCATGCAGTTCCTTCATCTTCAAGTTTGATCGTGAATGTGATATTTTCGTCTTTTCCTTAAAATATTAAATAAGGGAGTGTCTAACCGCACCACACAAGGGTCACATGGGAACTTATGTAATATGCTATTCAAAAAGATATACATATGTACACCACATAATACTACGATACCTCTGTCAATTGTCAAATTTCTATTATTACAATACACGGGAAATTGTTATATGAAAAAATAGTCAAGATTACGTACTGATGAATTTTTGTTGTACGATTTTGTTTCAAATTTTATTTAGTAGGCTTGGATAATGTTTATTGCTAGAAATAAAATTTCAATTTAGACCAACTAAGTCAAATAACTTCGATCTGAAAGACTTAATTACTATTTGAACCATACACCGTAAAAAATGCCAATATTATACGTACCGATTACTTTTTTATAGTACGGTTTTGCTTAAAATTTGATATGCTCCATCAAATTTTAAAATTGGCTTTGAAAATTTTTATTATTAGAAATAAATGTTTGAAGGCTGACCATCATCCTCAGGGGTCAACGTGCTTATGACATGTGATGCCGATTTGGCCCAACGTACCCGAGCTATAACGGGTCGTCTCTGGTCCGCTATTATATACCATAAACCAGTTGTCATGTCAAGCGGGAGCAGTGATGTGGCTTAATCGCTCCGGTCTCAGGCCGATGCTACCCTACCACCATTCTCAATCCAGTACGCCTTCTTTTATTCAGTTCGCTTTCTTTTATCCGTGATGGATGGATCTAGTGGGTTAAAACTAGACTATAGTACAAACCTCTGAGCACCCCCAGTCTGTTGGAAAACCTTGTTGGGTTTTAACTCGCGAAAACAATATGGAAAAATATTTAAGTAATATTTTAAATTTTTTTAAATTTTGTTTCCGATTTGTTGAGGATTTATTGTTTAGTTACCCATTTTTAAAACAAATTATATTTTGATCAAATGACTATTATATTTGATAAAAAATTTAAAATGCAAATTCAAAATATTTGTGGATTGAATGCCAACCGTGATGCCGTGCAACATCATCTCGAGGATGACTATCCGCATAACTATCTTGTAGAAAGAAACAAAAGCTTATGAAATCCATCCCTATGACGCAACACTAACTCCCAAAACTTCATCAAGGTATATGTGCATACATTCATGAGAGTGTTGCATATCCAATTTTTAAACTACATAGTAATAGCTACAACACAGTAGTATTAAGGGTTAGTCTACCTGAAATTTCTTCTTTCACAATAACTTTATACCGGTCCCCAAACCCAAACAAACATAATCCGGATTTTTTTTATCTCTTGACTAATGTTGTAGACGAAATTAGAGCAAAATTTCAAAATTGTGAGGTTATCGTTACCAGAAACAATATGTCAGGTCTATTTTTTTCGATGTAGTGATGAACCTCGTATAGATTTAAATTGAGACCTCTTATGTTGGTGAAGTGAATACTAAGCTGTTGGTTCACTCTGCTGCCATTTTGTTGAGACAAAGACTTACCATTTGCCATTACAGGTATAGATACTGAATTGCGGTCAGGCCTAAATTTCAGCACTAAACAGTACAAAAAAACTAGGTATCTCTGTCTCAAAAACACCATAGTAGGTTTCATGCAACAGTTGCACGATAAGGGAAAAGCAAAAAAAAATGGGAACACAAAAGACACTAACAAAATTGAAGACTACAGATAAAGTGTTAAATTCAAAATTCTTACTAATAACTAAAACGGAATTTTACATTTCTCGTTACCAGGCAATACAAAACAAATTTAGGCTTTAAAATAATAGCAAAGTAATAAAACAAAGGAATAACATCAAAGCAATATAAGATAAAATTTTTACCTGTCTACCGCCTGGTAACAGTAAATGTAAAATACCAAATAATTTTTTAATAAAGAACAATCTCACCAATTATATAATTGTACGGCTTCTATCCTCACTTCACTTTTATTTTGATAAACACTAACACACACTCAATGTATTTTATCTTATTTCACCCCTACTTTGTATTTATAAAGAATGCATGCAAAAATAAAATAAAACAAAATACACTTTATTGTTTATATTTTCGATTTTTTTTTCTCTTTAAAATGCACAACCTTCTTCTTCTGACTCCGGTTGATGAATGGAATGGACCTAATCTAAGAAACATTGCAATTTTTTTTAGAATTTTGCGGTGCACAGATTTTGAGTAATTCTTAAAAATATGCAACTTTCAGACCGTCCCCCTTACGTTTCGACAATGATTGACAGAAAAAATTGAAAAAATTCACAGAAACAGGATGTTTGCTATATTTAAAAAAAACGTTTTTTGACCCAAAATATGAGAAGAGTGTCATTTGAAAGAGCACCTAATTTAAGCACCATTGCAATTTTTTTAGAATTTTGCGATGCACAGTTTTCCTTCGGTCTGAAAGACCTAAGTATTACATTCATGAGCCAAAAGTGAAATTCTTACCCCCACTTTTTTGGCATTTCTCGACGTTTTAGGACCTACTGATTCTAAAACAGCAAAAAAATGTGTGTCTGTCTGCCGGCCGTCCAACATTACCTACGCTACAGGGAAAACCGCTGGAGGGATTTCAAAAAATTTTTTTCCAAAAATAGGTATACTCAAGGGACAGGTCCGAAAGGACGCTGTGTTCGATAACTGTACCGGAAGTGTGTCAAAAAAATAATTATGTGTGTCAAAAATAGCAAATCTTCATATTTTTGGCTTAAAAAACGTTCATTTTAAGTGATTACGAGTAGGAACTTTAAATTTTGAGATATCTTGATGGTAGGGGTTGGTATGTGAGACCAAAAACTAGCTTATTGCATTATAAGTTTGTCAAAAAAATGTTGTGTCAAAAGAAAGATTTTTATTTATTTTTTTACCCAATTTTTTGGAAAAAAAAAATTAATTATGTTTGAAATGAAATTTTATTATTATTATTGAGAATTATGGCATTATAAGTTTGTCAAAAAAATGTTGTCAAGTGTGTCAAAAGAAAGGTTTTTATTTATTTTTTACCCAATTTTTTTAGAAAAAAATAAAATTAATAGTTTGTATGACATGAAATTTTATTATTATTAAGAGAATTATGGCATTGTAAGTTTGTCAAAAAAATAATGTCAAGTGTGTCAAAAAATGATTTCATTTATTTTTTTAACCAAGTTTTTGGGAAAAAAATGTAGCTGTTTTTATGACGTAAATGTAATTGAAAATAAAATTGGACTAGGAAATTTTTGAATTTGTTATAGTTTTTGAAATATTTTTGGAATTTTGAAAAAAGTTTGTATACTCCTCGAATTTTCTCATTCTTCTAGGTAATGCAGGCGTTAGTGCTGATGAATGGTCTAATTAATTAATTAATTAAAGTCTAATTAATCAATAAATTAATTAATTCAGGAAAAAAAGAATTTTTAAATTGTTGTTGTGATTACCACTTTTATATAGGTTTTCCGGCTTATTAAGTGGACTAACTATACTTATGCCCGGTTGCTTGAACAATTAAATCCCCGATAACTTTTTTAATTCTCCATTTAACTTGTTTTGCGTATTTTGATCGCGATTGGACCTTTAAATAAGGCTTTTAGATTTAATTAAGTTCTCTTATCTTGTTATTCAGTTAAATGTTTGTTTGTTTATGTCAAAAAACGGCGTGAAAAAAGTTTGAGAGATATTTCTTATTGACGATTTAGCTAAGTCTCATTTAGTAAATGTTCAAGCAACCGAGCATAAACCTTTCCCACAGACCCAAGTTTTGACACGTTGGAGTGGAACGTTTTAAGCCCTTTTAATCAAACATTTTATAATTTTTTGAGGCGGTTTTTGTAATTAACGGTTTAATTAATTTAACGGCGGTTTAATTAACTAACCAAAATTTCGGGTTTGCATAAAATATAGTTGGTAGCCCTGAAAATTATTCGATCGTATTACTCAAAATTCTCCATATTCTCCATAAAATTATCCAGTAGTATTTCGGAAAATCATCTTTTCAATGAAGCATCATTATTAAAAATATATATTGATAAGGAAAAAGGAAAAGTTTGGGGATCCGTAAAAATTACAATAAAGAACAAATGGCTAGAAATATTTCATCATTTTGAAATAAACCGTATTCCATACAATAATGTAATAAAAATTATGAAATACGCGTTGTCATTATACGCGTTACATTACTAATGCTGCAAGTGGCCGCGTTTTTTCTACGGTTAACAAAGTGAGGACATCAGAAAAAATCGTAACTAAGTGTTAAGACTAGATTTTTTGATTTCTTTTTATGAATCTCGAGATTCGAGAATCTTGATTTTTTCAACGATTGTGTTTCGGGAAAAATCGCAAATAATTATTTGAATTTCTCGAGATTCTCGAGAATTATTAAAAATTAATTTTAACATGAAATGAAACCTTAAAAAAATATTAAATCAACTAAATACATACGAATTTGTTTATTCAATAAATAAAAGAATTCAAGATGCATTAAATAATATATGTTTTAAATTATTTAAGTTAATTAAATAAATTGTTTTAAAAAGAAATACATATCTCATTATATAGAATAAAAAATATATTTAAATTTATTTTTTGCAAATTATAAAGTTTTGCAACAAAAGTCTAGCAATTTTGTCACTTAATCTATAGTGATTTATCATTCAATCGTTCGTTTACGGAAAAAATATCCAGATAAAGGAAGATTTCGCTCGTTTTCATTGGATGTAGGTTTTAATAAAATTAGAGCGTTTCTTAGAAGTTTCAAATTGATAGTGATCTTACCAGTAGCTTCGAATATATTCATTTCCTTGGATAGTGAGAGGTAGATTGTATTTCAAATAACAATTTGTAGGTTACATATTTCCGAATTTGTTTTTCCGACAAAATTGCAATAGAAATTTTGGGATTACCTCTGCAGATAATAATCAGACATCCTGTCGGTTGAGAGCTTTTATTGATTTTGTGGCAGATCGAGAACATCAGATCCCGCAGAAAGAATATTACAATATATTGGGGATTTTTGAGATCAATTAAACTCAGTAAGTAAAGAAGCCATCGGAATTTTTCCAATACAAAGGTATGGTTGGAAGTTTCTCAAAAAAAAACCCCACTTTACATTTTTCGTGTTTCGGATGAATTGGAACCTTCCTCTTAAGTGCCTTGTTCAAATCCTTAGGCAGGCACGCTATCGATTACGCCATTGAAGCGATGACAATTTCGAAGTTGAAACTTAAAAAAAAGTGTTTGAAAAATAGTACATAAAAAAAGGGGAAGAGGAGTGAGTGTTGTGACGAAAATTTGCATTATAAAATTTTCAATTTTTTTAAATATACCGTTTCATTGAAAAAAAAATTTTATAATGAAAATGTTTGCACAACTTTACGTGAACTTTACTTCGTCGCCAATGTTGTTATATTCATCACCATTAGTCAAAAGATATTTGTTCTCTTAACTTTTACATAAATAAAATTATTTAATTGCAAATTATACTGGCAGAAAGAAAATCTTTAGATATCACAATAACTAATTTAATTATATAATAAAACACCATAATAACATAGTGAAACGAATTAAATTTTATTTAAAGTTATTTTGTTACAATATTTAGTATTATATCCAATATCAATTGCATATCTAAGGGCAATTAAAAATGTTTATGTTTTCATCAAATGCCAATATTTCAATTAATTTTTAATTAAATTCGTACAATTTATTGTCATTCTTTTAACACAATACGCAATCTTAAATGAAAATATATATCCGTATACATAATACGGATAAATGTTTTCATTTGAGATTATTAAACCAGGGTTGTTCCTTTACGCGTAATCTAAAATAGATTACATTACATGTAATCTATGTAATGTAATCTATGTCATCTATGTAAATTTGGTGTAATCTATTAATTTTGATTTAAGAAGAAATATGTGGAAGTATTGTATTATCTCTACTGAAAATTATTTTCGATTTTTTCGCAAAAGACATGATCAATAATATTGTCAAAAACAAAATCTTGCGATCTTGAAAAAAGTTAATTTAATTGCTAAAAAGGTTAAGAATGCACATATCAATTAAATAGATTACATAATAGTTTACATTATAGATTACACGAAACTATCTCGCGTAATTTACACGTAATCTATGCGTAATCTATACATGTAAAGTAATCTATTTTGTCTACGGCACAACCCTGTATTAAACTTATATTTGCCATGAAATTTCAATAATACATCGGATTGACATTTTTCATATACCCTAACGGTAACGAAAAACACAATTAAAATTTCTTCAATAATTGGATATGTAATTTGATACAAACGAAAAAATAACAATAAAACAAAATAAAATAATTACACGTTCATTGAAACTAAAGCTTTAATTTCCTTTCAAGTCTAATGGCTTAGAAACAACCCCCTCAACCACCTGCTATATACAAAACTACAAAGACAAACGAATTTTAATAATAATTGGTTTCCTTTTCATATATTTTCAGCTCTTCTCCTATTGTACGATGTTGGAAATAAAGTCAGTTTTGACAACATTAGGGCTTGGTTGGGTGAAATACGTGAATATTCTCAAGAAAATGTAGTCATAATGCTATTAGGTATGTATATTCAGTATATTTGTTATTTAATTAATTTATATTTAATCCGCTTAACAAAAATTATTGTTTGATAAATGATTATATTATATTATGTTTGTGTTACTTTTTAGAATTTTTATTTAATAATCGAAATAAACGAGAAAATCTTCAAAATTCTAAATACATAAATACACCTCGTTCATTGTGTACGGATGAATTAGTCAAATTAAAAAAAATACGAAATTATCTACTTTTTTCACTCTATACATATTTCAAATACTATTTTAATTTCGATAAAGGATTTTGGAGGAAGGCTAGTTTGAGGTTTTTCGAATTGACAGCTCAATTTTCTTATATTTGTTAAAGATTTATTTCAAATGTTTAAAACATTATTTAATATATTCAGTTTAAGCCGCCTCAATCGCAAACCTTTGTTATTTATATCGGTACTTTCCTATAACAAGCTTGTATTTATTCTGAAAATTTTCTTCGCAAAAATGATTAAAATCTCGAATTGCATTGAATCCGTGTTTTCTTTTATGACGCTCACAAATAATCCTGACACCTGACAAAATGGCTGTCAGAAGAAAATGACACCGAAAATTTTTTATGATGTTTGTTCTTTTACTATCGGAGTCATCATCTGTCAAACTGAAAATTTATAAAAATGGTTTTTAAACTATAATTCAACCGAAATTATGCAACAATTACAAAGTTTTAAGTCGTGTCACATTTACATATACTTACGGCGCATTCTAAGTAGTGTGGACTTATGCGGCGCACAGAAAAGACGCAAGAATTTTGGTCACATTCAACGCACACTATCTGTAGCTTGTCAGTATTTGTATAATAAAATATTTTTGCGGTAAAAATATTTGTAGTGCCCGCGTTCGCCGCTAATATATATAGGCGTGGACCCGGTGTGGACCAGCAAACAGATCACGTCTGACGACCGTATGGGGACTATCGAAAACTTAACATGGTCACAACACCTGATCGTCATCCTATACCCCACATTCAAAGCTTCTCCATGAATTTACATGGCTCAAATCTATTCTCTAAACTTGATCTCGTCAAAGCATACCATCTCATTCCCGTCGCACATGAGGACGTTTACAAAACGACAAAAACTACTTCATTTTTTCTTCGCAATGCAGCTCAAACGTTTTAGTGATTCGTGGACGAAGTACTTCGGGATCTAGACTTTATTTTTGTCTACATAGACGAAATTCTTGTGGCATCCCAAGAAACAACAGAAATTTCACTCATCAATTATTCCAAAAGTTAGTGGAGTTTAACATTCACTACAAGACATTCAAATGAATCTTTGGTGCAACTTCTCTTGATTTCCCTAGCCACAAGATCACTCCTGATGTCATTCTCCCCTATGATGAACACATCAAGCCGATTAGAGAATTTCCAGGTTCCAAATTTAATAAAAACCATTCACCGCTTTGTCGGTATGGTAAACTGCTACCAACGATTCATACCAAAGGCCGCCGAAACTTTGACTCCAATTCATTCTCACTTGGCTTCTCTTTTCAGAAGGCAGGCCCAAGACAACTAAGAACTTTACTTGGCCTGCTGAGTGCGACGACGCATTTATGCACGTCAAATAAAAATTTGCCCAAATAACACTTATCCGTCATCGATTAAGCGACTCAAAGCTTAGCATCACTACTGATGCATCAAACACTGTGGTCCGCGCAGTTCTGCAGCAGGTTTACAATAAGTGTTGAGAGCCTCTGGGCTTCTTTTCAAAGAAACTTTTGGACACAGAAAGGAAATATTCCGCATTCGACAGGCAATCAAACACTTCAGGTATTTTGTCAAAGGTCGAGATTTCATTATTTACACAGATCATAGGTCTCTGATATGAGCTATCTAATCCAAAACAGAACGCAATCCATAAACAATCACGTCACTTGGATTATATTTCACAATTTACAATGGACATTCAGCACATCCATGGCAAAGATAATTTAGTGCCAGATACACTCTCTCGCACTACAGAATCAGAAACGGTGACAGTCGGGATCCACTACAACATAATAATGCAAGCACATAAAGCAAACGTGGAACTTCAGAATTTAATTTCTGGTCCCAGACGTCACACTATAGTTCCAACATGAAACTAGAGCTTTTCAAATTACCCGATCTAGAAATCACCTGTGAAACATCCACTAAAAACAATCGTCCATGCATCGCAGAAGCACTACGTCGAACAATTTTCGAAACATTACATAACTTGTCACATCCTGGTGTCTGTTCTACGTGTAAATTAATCACATAGAGCGTTATTTTTGGCCTAGTATAAACAAGGATGTAACCTAGTATAAACAAGGATGTAATTATTGCGTGCGTCACCGACTACTACTAGTAGTAGTAGTAGTACTACTACTTGTAGTAGTAGTACTACTACTAGTACTACTACTACTAGTAGTAGTACTACTCTGAGTCGGTGTGGTACAGCACGTGGTCAGTCGAATTTCTTGTACAAGGGGTTGTCTTTGTTCAACTTGCTACCAGACAATATCAAAACCGAAAAAAGAATATCAAAGTTTTACTCTTTTGAAAGCATATCTTTTCAATATTTACCAAAATGCATATAGAAATTAACACATATCAAACTAAATATTTTCTGATTATTACAAATTATAATAATAATTTAATAAACAAATAAGCAAACATTAAATAATATAAGCAAAACTTAAATTAAAAAATAAAACTGTAAAAAATAAAATAAAAGAAATCAAAAAAAAGAAAAAAAAAAGAAAAAAAAGAAAATAAAAAAAAAAAGAAAAAGAAAAATAAAAATAAAAAAGAAAACGATGATGCATGTTAAAATTAAAATGTTTACCGATGAGCACTTCTTGTTTCAACAAAATTTTTTGTTTTTCTTAATTTAAAAAAGTAAAAAAAAAACCCAGTGGGCGAACTCTTGTTTATCCTGTCAACGTTCCAAAGTTCAACCCGGTCGATTCACTACAAAACAAAATGATTTATTTATCCCTAAAACATTGGTCAATTGCGATTTCAATCGATAGGTTGAAACCAGCATACAGGATCCTATCCGCACCCGAACTGAATGCAGGAATAAAACCACGAAAAATAGTCCACATTTCTCAATAGGTCTTGACATTCCTTTGGAAAACCTCACTCGCGGGAGTCCTGTGGCGGATAATTATTGTTCACGGTCATAAACCGTAACGATCCAAAATAATCGTTTTACAACTTGCGTTCAGTTAGTGTTATCCAAAAAAAAAGTTCGTTCAAGCCTCATCAATGCTACATTCACATCATTGATCTCGCCATTCCGGTTTTTGGTTGCCGTATTAAATTTAATTTTCCTAATAAAAATTAATTCTCTTTTTAATCGGTCGTAGAGTTGTTACACGAGGATATTTTATATTAATTAAATTCAGTTTTTTTTTTAATGTGTAACGGAACATTTAAGAAATAAATATTGTGAAGTTTATTAATTTACATCAGACTAAATTAATTGGTAAAAATAAGCGTTCCGTTTTTATGACTGCTGATCATCTAGCGCACTGCGCAGTGTTTCTCAACTGATTTCATGCTACGGACTAATAAAATTTTAGATGGGTTGGGTAAAAGTGCTGTTTATATCGTGCTCACACTTAAATACATAATATAATTTAAAGCAACAAAGATAAGCGAAATAAGGTTTGAAGAAAGAAACAAAACAAGAAAGCAACAACAAGCTCAACAAAAGACCGAATTTTTAGTTTAAAACGATTTTTATATCACAAATCTTTCAGAGCGAATAAGATAAAAAATATAAAATGCCCAAATACAGGCGTAAAATAAAACAATATCGTTCTTACTTCTAACTCAAAATAATAATAATTTATTGTGTAAGTTTTTAATGCTATATTTTATTTTTCGAGAAAAAGTTTACAATGCGAGAATAAAATTCATTAAACACGAAGCCAATACAACGCTTTATGCTTCCGACGGAATTTAAATTGAATTATTTTCAAATTTGTGGTAAAACCATGGTAATGGTAAAACAAACAATGAATTTTATTTTATTTTTTTGTACCATTAGTTCCAAACAATTAAATAAATGTGATTCAATTTCGATACATATTTAATTATTTGGTATTTGAAAATTTAATGACCTACAATGAAAGACATCAAAGTTCTAACTACTAATACTAATGAGAATTGAAAAACCAAAATATAATCATAAAAAATACTAATTTTTTGAAAATTCAATTCAATTGAATCATATCAGCCTTTGCCTTTTTCAACATTCGAGAGAGGGACATGCGCATTTGTTTGAATTGTTTGTATTTTAAATAATCACAGCGAAATTTTTGTTTTGATTTTTTATAAAATACAATCAAATTATTTATAAAATACAATAACATAATCGGTTTTATCTTTGCAGCCACTATAAATATTGGTTTTCTTTTTTTAGAACAATTATTGCGTGCGTCATTAGTATTGATTGAATAAAATAAACAAATGTTAATTTTTCTGTTGGGTGAATGCTGCGGAACTGAATAAAAAAATTTATTATATTATGTTGAATTTTGAAATAAATTTTTTTGGGTGTATTTTGTAAAACAGCATTTTATCAAAAACTCAAATAAAACATTTTCACTCTGATTATATAAAAACAATAAATTCAAACTAATGCGCATGTCCTTCTCTCGAGAATATAAAAAAAGGCAAAGGCTACTACAGTTAAATTGAATTGAATTTCTATTGTGAAAAAAATTAGTTTTTTTATGATTTTGAGGGCTTCTCAATTCTCGTTAGTATAAAATTTGATCTCTTTCATTGTAGGTTATTCCATTTTCAAAATACCAAATAGTTAAATAGGATCGAAATTGAATAAAATTTATTTAATTGTTTGGAATTAATGGTAGAAAAAAAATAAAATTCATTGTTTTTTTGTTCGGGTTTCTAGTTTTACCAACGAATTTAAAAAGAATTTGTTATTTGTCGGAAAGATAAAACGTTGTATTGGGTCCATGTTTAATGAACTTTATTCTCTTGCAAATTTGCAAACTTTTGCTCGAAAAATAAAATATATCATTAAACACTGACTCAATAAAATACTAATATTATTTTCCGGAGCATTTGCACAACAGAATAAGATTAACAACTGTTTATTTTATTCTACTAAGACTAATAACGCATGCAATTATGATTTTGAAAAAACGAAAATAATTCTATATTTTTAGTTGCCGGAAGGATAATTTTTTTCTTCAAATGCTCGAACATTGAAGTTTTGCTTGTATTAAAAACAATATAAAATTATTTTTCTGAATGGTTTGCCCAATTATGCAAGTATTATTATTAAAATAAATAAAAATAATAACGAAAAAGTACTATTAAACATAATCGGAATGACGTGAATTGTCCATTTTAATATATGATAGACACCTAGCACCACCTTTCACCTTTCACCTAGCTCCAAAAATAATTCACTCTAAAAAAATCAAAACGAATAAACAAAATTGATATCGATCGTCGACAGGCAATATTTTTTAACTATTACAAAATAATACCTGTGAATTATCTGCATCAAATTGAAACGCGTAGTAGTTAAATAAAAATTAAATAAGAATTAAAAACTATAGCAATTTTTTTATTCTTTTTCAATGTTTTAAAGTAGACTATTTTTGTAGTTACACTACAAAAAAATCATATATGAATAAGCAATAATTTTCTTTTTCTGCATATGAAATGAAACAAAATAATAAAATCGACTAGAAAGGAGTGAAAGGAAAAAAATAAAAATTTTACTCTTACGAGTAAGAACGATATTAAAAATATATATAGTACATATTGCTGTTTTTCATGAGTGAATATTTGTTCACGTAAACGTATAACGTTTTCATCTGGCGTAGAAAATGCAATTTTTTCTACAATGTTAAATATATAAACGATATTCATTATAAATTATTAAATTAGAAATCAACGACATTACATTAAAAATTCATATTTTATTTTTTCATGGTTTAACTTTCCCAAACATTTTCACAATGGGTAAAGCCTGCATGAAAATAAAATTTGTATTATAGCATATACAGAAATAAAAATTTAAATTGTGAAATAGTATTCACTGTATAGTATAGTATATTGTTACGTTTTTTCAACCTTACTTCGAATTAGTCTTACTCTCAATTCGATAAACGCAATTCCCAAATCTCTTCCTGGATTCGATCACTAATTAGTAAGCATAAACATCAGGTTTTATTAAGTTTTCAACACCTTGTTGATTGTTCCACAATACAGCAAACAATATTGTTAACTAGAATATTCTTTCAACAGCTTCAGAAACTCCAACGGTTGATTCTAGAAATTTCCAGTTAACAGCTTCCAAAATAATACACAAAATATTTCTTTTCAATAACACTTAAAACTTTATTTACAAAAACTTATTTAAAAGTATCTTCTATTTACACGGTTTTATATACACGCTACAACGTTTTGTTTACAATTGATCAATTTCACATTCCACTTAAACTATCGCAATTTTAATTATAACTTTAACATCGCAGGTCTAAAATAAAACTATCTAACTCTACAAAAAGGATTTTCTTATATATAATTCTGCATAATTTCTAGATTATTCGAGGTCACTGTTCGAGGTTCATCTAAGAATATTAGATAACATTATTTTTTACCTACTATGTTGATTTGATTCATAAAATTATTTATTTCATGTTGACCCGGATTGTAAGAAAAGAATGTGACTTTGATTTTATTTTTGAAGTATTGAAGTTTATTATTGAATGTTTTGTACATATTTCATTGTGTTTATGTAGAATTGTAACAATATTATAACTGTTTCTATTTTTCTAATAATTGTATCCCTTTGAAATTTTGTTGTTATGGTTTTTCTGTTTTTATTTATTATTTTTGAATATAAATTTGTCGTTTTGGCTAATTTAAAGCTCCCAAAAAATTTAAGTCATCGGCGTTAACTCTAGTACTATAAAAGAACAGAAAAGCGTCAAACTTCAGCGTTATGAGTAATAAAAGAACAGCATAGTTGACCCAAGGTGTCACGGAAATAACTCCGAGTAATCAAATAAAACACGAAATAAGTAGCTCAGGTATCCATCGCCGAAGTTGGTTAAGTCTCTTGCGAATCTGACTGAGGCTTTTTATCATCGAATCTGAATATTTGATATCCACGAGACTCAGGCATTGTATGTAGCTTATCTCCAATGTGGAAGGTTAACGTGCTCATAGACAAACGAATAATGTTGCGCCACATGCAAATTTTTTATATTCTATATTCCTTTATTTATATTTCTTTTTTTTTTCAAGGCAACAAATCTGACTGCGGTGCAGATAGACAAGTAAAGCGTGAAGACGGCGAACGCTTAGCAAGAGAATATAATGTAGCATTTATGGAAACATCAGCTAAAACAGGGTTAAATGTCGAATTAGCATTTTTAGCGGTTGCAAGGTTAGATAATAATTTAAGTTCCTGTTCTCATTTACCTATATATAATAATTAAAATCTCATTTCAGGCAATTAAAAAGTAAAAAATCTGATTCAGCCGATGATGCTAAATTTAATGTACAAGATTATGTCCGAGAGCACACACACAAACAGTCATGTCCACCGTGTAATATGTGAATATTCGAAACAACTTCATCATATACAAATCATATTAGATGAAATTAATTTAATTATTAATTACGGTAGAATTTTTGAATTTTTTTTCAATACCCTATACGGGTTTCGGTATTTTGTAAACGTTAAATTGGTATAATCTCGCGATATAGTTTTGTTTGCTTTGATGAATATTATATTTAGAGAATCTTTTTAGGTATATTCAACGATATTTTTTAACTTTTTTTTGCGAGAAAAAAATAAAAATTTAATGTTAGTTGCTAAACTGGACCAGAAAAATAATAACAAAAAATTATCTATATATAGAAACAATAACCGAAGATTAATTAATAATAAATAAATGGAAGTAATATTTGTTATTGTAGACATTGATAAATAAATTTATTTGATAGTAGCAATTAAAAAAATTAATAATTTGAAAAAACCATATAGAATTAGTTGAAAATAATAATTATACAAAATTTATAAAAAATTAATCGAATAACTACATTTAGGGTAATTCTCGGTCTTTTGGTATCAAATGTCAAAAATCAAAATGACTAGATTTTTGGATTTCTATCTTTAAACACAACACAAGGGACAAGAGTCAACATTTTGGCGGAAAACAGTAATGATTTTTTATCTTTTAAAATTTAGCGCCTATTTTTATATTTCTGCCGACATTGTGCTTTTGCCGTCTTTTATTTTAGCCATCATTTTGTTAACTACTAATAATTTGATACAAGAGTTTTTGATAAAAATACATTTTTTTTATTCATAAAAACTTATGTGTTTTGATATTTGCTTTTTATTCAAAATATTTGCTTTTTTTTCAAAATACTTTATTATTTTGAAATCGATTGTAACAGTTCTAGCAACTGCTCAAAATGCCCGGCTAAAATCAGGCAAAAGCTAAATTAACACTAATAAATAATAGCCTAATATTTACCTTAGGTCTCCTCTATGATATTTTACGCACAAATGAATCGTAAAACACATTTTACGCACAAATGAATCGTAAAACACATTTTACATCCTAGCTATCGTGGCGGAAAGTTGAATTTTACCTCCGTAAAATAAAAGCCCGTTGCTATATAAAACGATGGTATATTTTTCTACTTTACCGCCCGTAAAATAATTAAAATAATCATAAAATTAGAACAAACAATAGTTATTTTTCTACTCCTATCACAGTAAATTATAAATTACATCACACTATCCATGACATGTAAATTGATTATTTCAAATAGCGTGCAGTAAGTAGAAAAAAGCGTGCGGTAATGGATTTTCATATATATATTACCGCACGCTTTTAATAAAAAGAAAAATTTTTATTTAAAGAAAAATTTGATTTTTAAAAATTAAATATTTCAATTCATTTTGACATAATGCAAAGCCTACCACAATTTGTAAACTATTTGCATTTAATTTATAATTAGTAGTTTATTTTTTCAAGTAATTATATGCGTTTGGGCATTAAAACAAAGTCGTAGAAAAAGCATATAACAAATCTCGAGTTGTAAAGCATTTTCCATGCTCGTGAAGATACTGCACTCGACGCTACGCGTCTAGTGCGCAATATTTTCCCTCGCATGTAAAATGCTATTTACAACTCTAGATATGTAATATACTATTACATATCGAGGGCTAAAAGTTGAAGATTACGCCTGCGGTTTATATTGAAGCTCGACGCAAAGCGAGGGCTTATATTGAACCAAGGGAGTAATCTTCCTTTCTGCCTGAGTGTATGTACATCGTTTTACGCACAATTGCCCAACTTAATTGTAGTATAAATCAATTTTTGAATTTTTTAAGCTCGCTAGACATTTTGAAAATTATACTAAACATGCCATGATTTTCTCTATAAACTTCATACAATAATTTATTTGTTTGTTCTAATTTTATGATTATTTTCCGGGCGATTATTTTACGGGCGGCAAAGTAGAAAAATACACTAATGTTTTATATAGCAACGGGCTTTTATTTTACGAGCATTAAGTTCAACTTTCAGTCACGATAACTAGGATGTAAAATGTGTTTTACGATTCGTTTGTGCGTAAATAAATTATTGTATGAATTTTATAGAGAAAATCATGGCATGTTTAGTAATTTTCAAAATTTCTAGCGAGTTTAAAAAATTCAAAAATAGTATATTTTCCTCCAAGACTGCGTTCTAATTGATGCTAAATTGTACTAAACGTGCTAAATCAATTTAGTCAACTATTTTATTTGACTAAATCGACAGTTTTTTCTAAATAATTTGGAAGAAATTCATACGTTAAACAATATCTGACAACTTAATTATATTGATTTAAATTAAAATTCGGTAATTTTGTAAAATTAAATTTAGATTTAGCAGTTTAGTACAATTTAGTCGTCGTTTAGAATACAGCCCAAGAGATGAAAAGGCTGCTTTTTATCCCGCATTAAAATGTTTTTATCTCGCAATTTTTTCTATGATAGTTAACATATAAACGATATTTATTAGAAATTATTAAATAAGAAATCGACAAAATAACATTTAAATTCATATTCTATTTTTTCATGGTGGCTTTGTTTTAAAAACTTTGTAAAATTATAAGAAGATACCATAGCAACTACAATTTGTTATTCTTTTTACACTAGTGGAAAAGAACCCATTTTCACAGGGGATTAAGCGTGAGGAAAATAGACTTTTCATATGCTATCAAAGAAATAGCTATTTATGTATTAAAGGCATAAAGTATGTCTTTTCCGTTAGCCGAGAGAAACAATCACTCAAAAGCAAAAAAGATACTTTGTGTCCGAATTGCACACAAGATTTTTTGTACGAGTAAGATGCTGTATTATTTGCATAAATAAAAATACAATATTTACACAAAATAGTAAAATATTTTTTTAGAAAATTATTTTATCCAAGTAGTTTTTCGAAATAATAGTAATAATAATAACTTTTTTATTCGCCTACATATTAAAGTGGTACTTTATTACTGTGATTTGCGGCCGTAAAGTGTCACTTTTTAACCATATATTTTGTTGTCATAGTTACGTCCAAAAAAGTAAAAATCATTTGTATTTGTTTAAATTCTATAAAAAACAGAAATTTGTATCAAAGCAACCTTTAAATTTAAAATTTCATTATTCAATTAAAATTATTGTTATTATTTGTTGTCATAGTTATACAATTATTTTGAAAAAAATAACAAATAATTTGTCAACATATTTTCATTTCAAAATTGATGCAAAATTATAACTTTGATTTAGAATAAACAATTTTTTTTAAATATTTTGCTAGCGGCGAATAAAAAATAGAATATGACGCACGGACGTAAGCTATTTTGGACTTAATGTGGGTGCAAATCTCGGCTAGCGCCTCGATTTGAACTCCACATACGTCCAAAATCTTTAGCTTTACTTCCTTGCATCATACTGTACTATAGGCATTGTTATTTCAATTTTGGAATTTTTATTACAATAGTGAATAGGAGAAAGGCGTGCTTTACGAACAATTTTTGAATCGCAAAAGTGCATTTTACGGTTTACTCGTACAAAAAATGATTTATTCTACAATTAAGTTGTGCAGTTGTGCGTAAAATGTTGTACATACACTCAGGCTGAAAGGAAGATTACGCCCTTGGTTTAATAAAAGCCATCAAGAGCCCTACAGACGATCCGACGGTCGGATCGATTTGGTTGGATTGGTTGTAAAATCGGATAGTGTGTATGCATGTCGATCCGATAAAATCAAGTTGAATGTGTCGGATGGAAATTTCATCCGACCGTCCGACCAACCAAACAAATCCGATGGTATAGTTGTCAGTCGATTTTAAATTTTAATTATTTTAGAAATTTTAGAGATACTACACACATATTGAAAATTATCATAATAGAGACCTCGGGTAACAGCAGGTGAATGCAAATAAAAAATAAAAAAAATAAAAGGTTATGGTAATATAAAGTTAAATAAGAAAATGAGTTTTACAAGAAGTCTAAGCAAGTCTTATTTTGTGAAATTGTAATGGCACTTTCTAATATCAACTTTGACTTTTCAGAAGCTGAAAAAGGAACATTAATTTAGCAGTTGCTGAAAACTGATAGTTCTTATATATCCAAAGGACAATGAGTTGCATTCGAATTGAGAAATACGATAATTTGAAAGGATATTCGTATTTTTTTCTCTTTTCTCATCTGTTTGCCCGACTCAGACAATTCTGTTTTTGAGTTTATTTCGGCTCGCTGTGATCGTTCGTGTTGTGTTTATATATAGCACTTAGTTCATAGAACTAGATCGAATTGTATTATTTATTTTTGACATTTACATCATTCAGCATTCGTGTTGGAAGAGTACAACTATACTATAGATATGTAACCTAATCGCTCAATTGTACCAGTAACGGTTTTAGAATATACTGGTTTTAAAACAAAAGTTAAATTTAAAACAATCTAGTGTTTAAAACATAAAATATAAACAAATTGGAAATGAAATTTATCAAAAAATATTTTCATATCATACACATACACTAAAAAATAAAGTTAATGTGCACACTAACACATAAAATTAAATATAATTAAAAATAATTTAAGGCATATTTATTTAAATTAAAACCAATATATATCAACAAAAAAGTAAAACCTCAACAAAAATTCAGAAATATAGCTTTAAGGACCTCCGCCAATGACAACTCAAATATTCTTTTTGTAACTGTATGTAAGGTTTGTTTGGTATTGGAAACTATATAGATTCATGAAACATAGAGTTATTTTATTTTTGAAACATAGTTAAATATATATCATGATAAAAATGAGAATAAAAATATAAACAGTTGTTTAATAATAACATTGAGTTTTAATGGAATATTTTATTTTATTTTCTTACCACGAAATATTGACAAATGCCATATTTTACTGTGTTGTTATGGTTATAACATAATCGTAACGAAATACAACCCAAAATTCTATTCACCCCCTTTACAAAATTAAGAAAACAAATTCATAATCATCTTCATCTTCATCAATGAAATAATTATGAAACAAATACAATATTGTTTTCTAGGAAGGACCACAAAAATATTTGTAACGCATTTAGTATTTACTAGGAATCGCCCAGTGGCCGAAATTCGGCCATTGTAAATAGAAATTGTAAATAGACCTCCTAACCAAATAGCTACAACACATTATTTCAGAGTTTAAATAATTAATATAGATTGATTTTGAATTGTGAAACAAATAACTTGAAAAAAAAAAACAAAATAACCGAACAAAAAACTCAAAAAACACAATTATCACATTTTTGCCATTTTTTCTGAAAAAATTGTCAGAATTAAAAAAAAAAGTATTTTTCGACACATCTACTACTCAAGACCTTTCCTACAATATACATATTGCCACACTTTTGATGGAGCAAATATTTTAAAATTGTACCGCAAAAATTATGCTTGCGTATTTATAAATAGATGTTGATTCTTTTATTTATAAGACATGTTTAGCACACTAAATATTAAAATATGAAGGGACTGAAATCTCACAGCACTGAGATATCAAGACTTCGGTCTGGGTTAAGGATTTTTATATAGTTTTCGGCAAAAAACTTTTATGAGGACATGGTTTTTAGTTTTGGGCAGCGATGTATATCAAACATAATTTTTTGTTAAAGTACATGTATTTTTTATCTCCATTTAGATATGTATTACAAAACTAACACGAAACATCAATACGTTGTTGGAAAATTATAACAGATCATAAATTAACATAATTTAGTGAAATGATTATACAATCAGCAAACTACTCAAAACCTCTCCATTTAGCGTTTCGAGAAAATATTTCAAAATCACAAATTCATACTTCTTTCAAAATTCCAAAAATAGTGTAAAAATTAAATAAAATCAAATATTCAAACTTTCAAACAAAATTCTAATAATATTTCAAAAATTATTACAAAATCAAACATTAAAACTTTTTCAAAAACTCTAAAAATATTGCATAAATTATAACAAAATCAAAAATTGAAACTTTTTCCAAAGTTATAAAAATTATAATATAATCAAAAATTTAAAATTTTTTCAAAATTCTAAAAATATTCCAAAAATTCTTACAAAATCAAAAATTGAAACTTTTTTCAAAATTTTAAAATTCTATATAAAAGAATTCTATTTTTTTTTTCAAAATTCTAAAAATATTGCAAAAATTATAACAAAAACAAAAATTAAAACTTTTGCCAAAATTCTAAAAATATTGCAAAAATTATTACAACATAAACATATTTCAAAAACTATAACAAATTCAAAAATGTCCATGTCCAAATTCATGTTCAATTACATTTATGTCATAAAAACAGCTACATTTTTTTCCAAAAAATTGGCTAAAAAAATAAATGAAATCATTTTTTGACACACTTGACATTATTTTTTTGACAAACTTATAATGCCATAATTCTCTATAATAATAATAAAATTTCATGCAATACAAATTATTAATTTTATTTTTTTCCAAAAAATTGGGTAAAAAAAAATCTTTATTTTGACACACTTGACAACATTTTTTTGAGAAACTTATGATGTCATTCTCAATAATAATAATAAAATTTCATTTCAAACAAACAATTAATTTTATTTTTTTTCCAAAAAATTGTGTAAAAAATAAATAAAAAATCTTTATTATGACACACTTGACAACATTTTTTTGACAAACTTATAATGCAATAATCTGGCTTTTGATCTCACATATCAATCCCGACCATCAAGATTTCTCCAACTTCAATGTTCCTACTCGTAATCAAAAATATGAAAATATGAAAATTATCTGGAATTTTTTTTACAATTTTGTTTTTGGATTTAAGATTTTAAAAGCAAAAGAAACAAATTTCTTGAATCTCAACTTTTTCCTGGTTCTAATAAAGAAGATATAAAAGACGATGTTCAGCCGAATTTATGTTGTGCTGCATACGATGTTGCATAAAATAAAATAATATTTTTGGATGAAAATTGTAAAATTTCAATCAAAGGACGCGAGTATATTTTGATTTTAACTTCAACAATTGTTTGAAATTTTTGGTTTTAGCTGATTATGTTCAATTCTGGCGAAATAAAGGGTATATGGGGGTAACTCGGATCGGGTCGAGAGTGATATAATTGTAAAGGTCTTGACGAGACAAACTCAAAACAAGTGAAAAATTGCGGCAATCTCTTGACGAGACAAGCTCAAAACAAGTGAAAAATTGCCGCAATCTCATCCCTGGAAAAAGGTGTGAGTGTTTAAAGTGTAGTTTTTTTTATGCATTTTTGGCTAATATAGGGTATATGGGGGTAGCTCGGATCGTGTCGAGAGTGGTATAATTTAAAGAAACGAAGAATTATACAACACTATCCATCCCATTTTGGCTTATATAGGTTACCCGACCCGAACATACTCAACCCGATCCGAGCTATTTATAAAGGATCATACTTTCAATTCTATATTAATGAATAAGGTTATATAATTATTCATTTTTATACTATTTGCAAAGATTATGTGACATTGCAAACCTTCGATCAAAAATAGCCACCGCATGGGGGGTGGGGCTAGGAGCGGTGGTGGAGAGGAGAGGTGAAGGGAAAGGAGGGGCGGCGCCCGATTCCTTTAGATTGTACACTGTACACCTTTAGATAATTGTACACCTTTAGATAATGCCCGATTCCTTTAGATTGTACACAGCAAATAGAAAACCAACCAAACCAAATAGAGCTTCGCCATAATTTTGATGTTTGTATAGTTACGAAGATGAAATAATAAAGCCACAAATTACTGAAAATGTGAATTGTCGAGGGCACATGAAGATCACTATATTGTTTTCCCGTGATCGTTTGAATGAACCATTTCCCAAGTCGCTCCTATTCAAAATATTAACAAACGGAGAAGAAATAGAACGAGATAAGTTATTTTAATTTATAATCGATGGTAATTGGTAGCAAAACTAGTGGGATGGGGGTGTGACCATAGGGGACACACCAAGAAATTCCCGTAGGATTAAAAACTAACCAGTTACTGGATAATGTATACTAAAGTACCAAACATAAAAAACAGTGTACAATATAATTTAAATGCAATAAATACAAATAAAAAACGAAAAATTACAAAATAAATATTAAAAAATATTTGAAAAAAAAGTGAACAAAAAGTGAATATTGGCTCAATGAGGGTTTTTAAAGCCTTAAATACGCAAAATTAAGATTTATTTATTATACGACACATCAATTGTAATAATTTTTTAAATAGAATTTGAATGTGTACGTGCAGTGAGTAATCATATTGTTACGTTTTTCTCAACCTTACTTCGAATTGGCCTTACTCACAATTCGATAAACGTAATTCCCAATCTCTTCTGAGTTCGATCACTGATTAGTAAGTACAAACACCAGGTTTTATTAAGTATTCAACAACTTAATTGTTCCACAACAATAGAAAAACAATACAGCAAACAGTATTCCTAACCAGAATATTCTTTCAACAGCTTCAGAACTCCAACGGTTTATTGTAGAAATTTCCAGTTCAAAACGTTCAAAATAATACACAAAATATTTCTACTCAATAACACTTATAACTTTATTTACAAAAACTAATTTTAAATATCACTTTTATAATTATAACTTCACTGTCACACGTTTAAAATAAAACTAATTAAAAACTACAATAAGTAATTTCCTTATATACACTCTGCCTAATCTCTAGAAACTTCTAGGTCACTTTTTAGAAACCTTGAGAAAATATTAGAATATTCGATTATTTTACGTTACGATGATTTGATTCATAAAATCATAAAACAAATAGACCTTAATTCTAAGAACATGTACAACAACAACAACACTATTCATTTCATTCACTTTCTGTTGTGTTTTGTTGATTTTATTTTCCTGGAAGTGACCGTAATCGTCTAGATCTTTCTGTAATCGTCTAGATTTTTTCTGTACTCGTAACAATATTTAAATTTAATAATATACTAACAATCAAACTGCAAACTAAAATAAGTTGTCTAGACCGATTCAGAAGGTATTGAAAGGTGAAGATATCATTAAAATGATCAATATCAAAAATGATCTACAACACAACAACCTAACCTTATGGTAAGATAAAAGGAAGGCATTTGTTTGATGAACGGCGACCACTATACACAAGACACCTCAAAAGCAAATTTGTTCTATCTCATGTTAACTAAAAAGTTTTACCAAACATTCGGCAAAAACACTTAATAACTGTGGCTGTTGTTGTGATATATTTAAAAGAATAAAGTTTTTAACCGACAGTGACAAGTAACTGCAAGCAAAACTACAATAAACAATAGGTTTTTGTATTGTTTATTGTAGTTTATGCTCTAAGTTTCAATAAAATTAAACGTCAGGACTGACTGTTATTGAAGTCTAAATACAGTTGTTCAACGAACCACAGACACCCTCCCCGACTCCTTTGCCAAATTTTAAAAACAGCTCATTCAAAATAGCATATTTTCCATATCCAAATAAACCCGGATGCGTTTGTAGCTCATTTTAATTCAAAAGTTTCATCAAGTTCTCATGCGTTTGCGTAATGAAAATTACACCTATTTTTCAAATTTTCTTAAAAAACTTAAAAAGTAAAATAGCAATTGTTTATACAAATGTCATTATAAAAGGCTGACATGATGACAAACAAAATGGGAGGTAAATGATCTTGATAGCATTATTTATTCTCGTAATATTTGCAAAAGATGATTTTCAGTTTTTTGGAAACCCCTAAAGAATAAATTATTTCATTAGAAAAGGACTGGGCTGTAAGTTACGAGCAAGATATATCGATTGTGACCACTAAAGTTGAAATCGGATCATTCGTTGTTGAGAAAGCGTTGGACAAATTTTTGTCCACATACGACGATACATACGCACATCCCAAGTAACATTTTTGCAGTAGATTTTAAAATTATAACAGTCAAATGTTTATAATTCCTCTATAGATATGGTTAATGTTGCAAACAAAATTATAGAAGTAAAATACTCGATAATATTCTTTAAAAATATTTTTCGGAGTAAGTTATACAACATCAATAGAAGCAAAAATTGTCGTAGAAAAAAATGATAATATATATGTTATAAACATTTATAAAACATCTTATAAGAAGGTTTTACTGAAAAGCTTGCATAAACCCTGTGTAACAATTTCAACTAGCAGTTAGAGAGGTTGATTGCGCAAACAAAAGATTAAACATAAGGAACTTTTAGTGAGAAAATTTCTAGTTAAGCCACGTTACTATATGGCTATAGTTGGAAGTAAATATGTCATTTACATTATATTGTGTAGTATTTATTCTACAACTAATAAGCATTTTAGTTCAGTTTGATATTAAATTATTTAATAAAAACTGTATAGCTTAAACAAAGAATTATTAGTTCATATATTAAAATAGTTAAATGATAAACAGTGATTTGAGTTTTTAAATAACCAAGTTCGAAAAAGGATATAATTAGTGTTTGTAATTTTTATTAATTCAATCAATAAATAATGCAGAATGTAAAAAATTTAACTTTCTAATTACAGATTTTATGAAAGTTATTTTAAGGAAAATACATTTATGGGACGATATGTTCGATGGCAAAATTTTTAAACTTAGCCAGCATTAAGGGTATTCATACAATAAAATATGAATTGGAATTCTTTTGCTAGTTTAGTTTTAGTTAAGTTAATGTTAAAATTTTGGTTTGTATAAAACAAATTTCGTTAAAAATTGAATTCGTTTTACTTTAGATTTTTGTAGCTAAATCTTTACTATGACATGTTGAATCATTTCATTTCATTCACTAAATTTATCTTTAGATTCAACAGTTCATTCAGTTCCAGTGAAATAAAATTTTTAATGATAAAAAAAATGAAAATAAGAGATATCGTCGGCGACAAAGCATTTACGTGGAACTACATATTAGAAAAATGGGGAGGAATCTCACAAAACGATTTATTGTGATTCTAAACAAGCTTTAAAAAAAAATCACTATCAATAAATAAAAAAAATATTTTTTTTTGATTTATTGATAACAAAATTTTATTTTCAAGCTTGTTTAGAAACATTTTAATAATATTTTAATTTTGTTAGTAAATTAAAATATAATGATGGTTTGATCTCCAAGTTGTTTAATTAGATTTAATAAATCGTATTTTAAGCTTTCTCTCAATTTTTCCAAAATGTAGTTACACGTAAATGCTTTGGAGCCGTCGATATGATGAGTAGATATGCGTTAGACTGTCAATTCAAAAGTACCGAGATCCGTGAGTAGCGATAATAAAAATATATAATAATTGATATACAATTTAATTTAATATGTACTAATAAATTTTAAAAATTATTAAAATAAAACAAAATAATATGTTATTTGTCGTATTTCATTATTATTCGCACCTTTTTCTTCATTTTTTGGATTTTGTTTTCCTCTATAGCTGATGTATAAAATTCTCAAGTACTTCTATAAATATTTTCAAAGTATGGTAAAATAAATTATACAGGGATTTATGTAGTGCAAAAGGTTTGATAAATCCTCGATAATATCGTGAGAACAAGTTTATACAAGAAAAAAATTATGGTTGTGTAAGGCCTAATACAACATAAGATTTTTCGCCTTTTTATGTTCTATAAAGGTTGAATACATGTTTTTGGCGGTACTCTAAATCATCAAATTCCTCGATTAGGATACTCCCTAAATATTTATAGCGTTTTTAAAGAAACCAAAATGCTACTTGGGATACCCACACATACATACATACTGGTAGCTAAAAATAGCCTAAACAGCTTCAGGAGGTCTTGAAACATAAAGATATTATAAAAATTTCGATTTTGAAAATCGACCCAAAAACAATAACTTCTTATACCGGGAAGTTAATAAACAGTTGACCAAGCAATCTACTCTCGAACCTCTGACCTTTTTGTCAAATTTAGAAAAAAACTCAGGTTTTTGATATTCAAGTAAGCCCGGATGCATTTGCAGCTCATTTACATACCAAAGTTTCATCCAGATATCATGCGTTTGCATAAAGAAAATAACACGTAGTTTTTTCACATTTTGTTAAAAATCTCAAAAACTAAGATAGCAATTGTTTATACAAATCTCATTATAAATGTCTGACATGACGACAAACAATATGAAAGCTTCATGGCCTTGATAGCATTATTTAATCTCATGATATTTGCAATAGATGATTGTCAGTTTTTTGGAAACCACTAAAAAACAAATGATTTAATTTCGCTAGAAAAGAACTGGGCTCTAAGTTACAACAAGATACATCGATTGCGACCATTTTCGTTAAAATCGGCCCATCCGTTGTTGAGAAAGCGTTGGGCAAAAATTCTCCACACAGCGATATACACACACATACACACACACACATACAGACTGCCAGCTAAAAATAGTCTAAACAGCTTCAGGAGGTCATGAAACGTAAAGATAAAAATTTCGATTTCGAAAATCGACCCAAAAACAATAACTTCCCATATCGGGAAGTTAATAATGTAACTATTAGTGCAAGTTCATTCTAAAAAATGTTCAACTAATTCTGATTACAATAAAATTCCGAAAGAATGCATAATCAAATTCTAATTAAATTTCCTGTATTTTAGTTGATTTAAACCAAGCATAAGTGAAACATTATAGATAATTACATAAAACACTTTGATGATTAATTTAATGCTTCAGTAAAAGTAGACGACTTGATTATAACTTGAATGACTTAATTATATTAAAATTTGTTTATTTATTTTAAGATAACCTTAATAGGTTAATTATTTGATTTATATTAAAACACTTTTAAAGATGCCTTTTATTGAATGCCGTGTCGATTATTTTACACGAATATCAAAGGAAACTGTTCTCATCTCTGTCATCCTTAAGGATATTCTAAGGCTCAATCATAAAAAAATTATACGACAGATTACCGGCACACGAACACAACCGAGTGCAAATTCATTGTTACTCAAAGTGGCGTAAAATGGAAGGTAAAATAACGGGTACTTTTTTAATCGCCAAATTGCTTTGCAATCAAATCGAGAACCAAACAAAAATTTGGAGGCAAATTTCAACAAAATTTGGATACTATTTTGTTTTTAGGTGAAAGGGTTTTGAATTTGAGAAGAGATGGCCATTTGGTTGGTGAGTCTATAATAACGGTAACTTCTTGGGAGTTTTAGAGCTTATTAGTCACTATGATCCCTTGCTACATGATCATTTAGAAAAAATTAGAATTGCACAGCAAGCTCAACATCGTTAACAAGTTCATTATTTTTATCACCAGAAATCCAAAACGAGTTCATTCAGCTATGCGCTAGCCATGTAGAATCAGTAATTCATGCTGAAAAAAATGTTTATAACTATGCTGTTCTTGTTGATGCAAGTTCTGATTCTTCACATGGCGAACAAACTAACTTTTTTTTTGCGCTACCTTCGTTTAGACCAGAAAAACAAAACTTACATATGTCGTTTTCTTTTTGCCAGAGCAGAAAGAGTGATTTTTTTTTCATAAAAAGAATATGACAAAATTCGATCTAGTTTTGTAGTTGTGTTTGTGAAACTGTCATTTAATGTTTTAGTAATTAATTGTATTTAATTAAATAATTTGTATTAGTTTTTAATTTAAAACACGATTTAAACATAAGATTTATTTAAACAATAACTATTTCACTTAAAAAAAATAATAATAACTAAATGGCGTTTTGTTTGTTTACAAATTTTGAGAGATGTGTAAATGTATTTGTGCAACTCTATTGTATTTAGAACTTACTCTACGAAAAAATCTAGATCTAGATCTAGTGCAAAAAGAGTGCTTTTTTTTGTCAAATAGAATACGTAATGTCAAAAAAAATCGATCTAGATCGAAAATGGGCGTGTTTAGTGCAAGTTTTTTGGTAAAAAGAAAACGACAATAGTTGAAGAAAAACTTTTAACTTTTGTTGCTGATTGTGAAAAAAATACTCTATACCTTTTTTACATGACTATCAAGGTCGTGATAACGCATTACGCAAGCAACATGAAAGGCGAATACAAAGGTACGCAAGTTGAAATTTGTAGAGAAAACTCATATGCAGTGCATTCCCCATGTCGGAGATCACAGTCTCAATCTCTGTGGAGTTAACTCTGCTACAAAAATGCTACAACTTATTTAGCAGCAGTCTTAAACGGCAATTTTAAAGAAAAATATTCCGCAGTCACTACATAAGCTATCTTACACGTGATGGTCAGCTAGAATTGATGCTGTTCGACCCCTCCTTTCCTTTCCCCTCCACTCGATTGCGGCAATTTTTCACTTGTTTTGTGCTTGTCTCGTCAAGAGATTGCGGCAATTTTTCACTTGTTTTGAGCTTGTCTCGTCAAGACCTTTACAATAATATCACTCTCGACCCGATCCGAGCTACCCCCATGTACATTTTATTTCCCCAGAATTGAACATAATCAGCTAAAACCAAAAATTTCAAACAATTGTTGAAGTTAAAATCAAAATATAATTTTTCTATTTTGTGTCTAAAATAAAGTCATTTCGATACCCAAATGCGTATCGAAATGGCCTTCATTAAGATACGCAAAGTTTTGTTTTTCAAGGTTGGTCACATTGGTCATACAAACGTCAGTGAAAGTTAAAATGAATAATTATATAAATAAAATTATTCTAATTAATTAAACTTATTATTAAAAAATAATCTAAATTAGTGTTAAATATTTTAAGTAATTAAAATAATTAGTAATAATAACAAAATATCAAATTGAATATATTTTAATAAAATACACATTTTATGAAAGCTAGTTTTGCAACAAAAAAATATATAGAAATATGATGAAACGCAAAGCTTACTATTTTGAATTGAAATTTTTAGAAATTTTCTTTAAAACATTAAAACATAAAATTTTTTTTAAAATTTCAAGACAAAAAATGCAAAATAGAAAAAATAGTATAAAAAACTCGTTTCATAAGACGTTTTATCGCACTTATCCTTTAGAAAACTCCCCGCTGCGCGGGTCGTTTTCTAAACAGATTGCGTGCGATAAAATCGTCGATTATGAAACTAGTTTCTTAATATACTATTATACTACTAGCGTCCTTTGATTGAAATTTTACAATTTTCATCCAAAAATATTATTTTATTTTATGCAACATCGTATGCAGCACAACATAAATTCGGCTGAACATCGTCCTTATATCTTCTTTATTAGAACCAGGAAAAAGTTGAGATTCAAGAAATTTGTTTCTTTTGCTTTTAAAATCTTAAATCCAAAAACAAAATTGTAAAAAAAAATTCCAGATAAAAAGTTATTTTGCTTTCTTTAGGCGATTTTTGAGGTTTAAATGATTAAAAACAAGAGAACGGATGACGTCCGCCATGTACATCCTTAACTAAATATGGTCAGGAAGCCTACCTTAATCACATATAAAAAAATCCAGTTTAATCAAAGAAGGGCATATTAAAGTGGAAAATTACCTTTATGGAATTTTAGTTCTTATTAAAATTAAAATTAAGTCATAAAAAATTAGGAATCTTCATTGGTTATTTGTTTATATTTAGTTTAAAATAGAAACGGTAAATATATTATGATAAGTTTTTATTTAAGATTTAAACTAATAATTAATATAAGTGTCATCGAAAGTTCGGGATCAGTTCAAGAAAATGTCATCAGATAAATCTCGGTGCCACGTAGTTGGATGCGCACGAATAATTTCAACTAAATGGGGAAATACGTCAGCAATGAAAAATCAAATCGGACAATGATGCGGCTAATTATAATATTGAAAATTTACAACTACAAAAATGTATTGCTGTATACACAAGATCTACTATAGATAACAGGGGTACAACAGTTGATAAAGAGCTGAAAATGTTGTATGTAAATAAAGGAAACCGAAAAAATGATAGAAAATTTAAATCACCCGTTATTGACCGTGAAGCCAACATCCACTTTATCGGAGCGGGTTTTTTCTACTGCAGGAATTTAAAAAACAAAATACGAAATCGGATGAGTACAGCTACCCTAAATGCTTTAATATTTTTGAAATATTATTTTACAATTAAAAAATGATCAATTTTTAGTTTACTACTGTGAAGTTTTTTTTATTGTTTTTCATCTTTTAATTTTTTTATAACTACCCGGGTTATCCGGGTAATCCGGGTAATTTGGAAAATACTAATCGAGTAACCGAGTAATTTGAAATCGGGTAATTTGCAATCACTAATAGTATATATATAATCAATATTTACTATATATTATAAAATTAGAAATCGACAGCATAACATTAAAAACAGTGGCGGATTTCTAAATAGACTAACTAGGCTGTAGCCTACGGCGGCAAATTTTTGTGCGGAAAATTTTAAAAATATACAAATTTTTCAAAACGAAGTTTTTTTCAATCAAATTTGCAAAATTTCTCATTTCTATACTCGAAACATAGTGGTGGCGTGCTCTACAGTATTTTCATTAAATAAACAAACACTACTTACTACGTGTGCAATTTAAATTTAAAAGTTCAGTGTGATATTATTTATAAATATAATATTGTTACGTTTTTCCACCTTCCTCTGAATTGGCCCAACTCACAATTCGATAAACGCAATTCCCACATCCCCTTCTTAATTAATTTCTCGATTATTCGTAATTTTAAAGTACTTGTAAATAACGTGACTTTGAGGCCCGCTATACACTTTAGCTAAGCTATGCGAACTATGCGAACTATGTTTTTTGTAAATAACGTAATCAAATGGATGACTATATACACTTGAGCTAAGCTTATAGCTTAGCTCAAGTGTATAGTCATCCATTTGATTACGTTATATACAAAAAACATAGTTCGCATAGCTTAGCTCAAGTGTATAGCGGGCCTGAAATTTGAAATATCGCGTTTTTTTTGTCGTTTTTTTTTAAATATATTAGGCGACAACATAAATTAGCCAGTAGGCGGCAAATTTGTAAATCCGCCACTGATTAAAAATTCTATTTTTTCATGGTTGCGTTGTTTAAAAACTTTGTAAAATTATATGAAAAACCATAGCAACTACAATTTGTTATTCTTTTTATACTAGTGGAAAAAGAAACCATTTTCACAGGGCATTAAGCGTGATGAAAATAGATTTTTCATATGCTATCATATAGAAAAACTTAAATATTTTAAAATCCACTTATGTTTTAGTAGTACATTATGATGCAAGGATGTAAAGCTAAGGTTTTTAGACGTATGTGGATGTTTGCGAATCGAAGCACCAGCCGAGATTTGCACCCACATTAAGTCCAAAATGGCTTACGTCTGTATATCATACACTATTTTTTATTCGCCGGAAGCCAAATATTTAAAAGATACTGTTTAACCTATGGGCGAGGAAATAAAGCACAAAAATATGCCAAACCTAAGCAAATTGGCAGAGTAAGATGGATCGAGATGCGGTTTTTTGCATTCGATTCAGGAAGTCGTCAGAAAAGTTGGTGAACATAACCACCCACCCAGTAACGAGCTTCGATCAATTTCTAGCTGAATTAATGTAAAGTTCCAGGAGATGAGTTAGATATACCCGCCCTGGGCCCTAAGTACTCCGAGGGTCATCGCCGACATCATATTGGTGTTCAGCGACCCCAAAAACCCCCAAGTAACGAGCTTCGATCAATTTCGAGCTGAATTTATGGAAAGTTCAAGGAGATGAGGTGTATATTTTTTTTTTTTTTTTTTTTTTTTTAATAAAATGTGTTGTGTAATAGGGTTTAGAATATGTGTCACAACAACACATAAATACCTTTTAAGACCTAGGTCTAGACCTGGGTCCCACAACAACTGGCGTTCTGAGGTGTAGATTAACGCTTTTTTTAAACATCTGTGGGTTGAGACTAAGTGTTCCGGCAAACTATTCCATTTGTACGCAGTTCGGACAAAGAAGTCTCTCTGCGATCTGCCAGTATGACAGCGCGGGATCTTTACCGTTTCACTGGTTGCGGCAGCCGATTGCCGAGTGGAACGGGGGTAAGAATAAGTTTGAGGCATGATGCCGCTGATTTCATCTGAGCACTGCTGATGACGATATTTGTAAAAAACAACGAGGTCAGCAACAGTGCGACGATGTTGTAGGGAATCAAGTTGTGATGTCAAAGTTCGATCACCTACAATTCGTATAGCTCGCTTTTGAACAGAGTCCAAGAGGGCCAAGATGGAAACAGAGGCAGCACCCCAAACTTGACAGCAGTACTCCATACAGGGACGAATATAGGACTTATAAACAAGGAGCAATTGGTATGGAGTGAAAAATTTTTTGCATCTATTTAGGAGGCCGAGTTTTTTAGACGCGCTTTTTGCCATCGCCATTACATGATCGTTCCAGAGTAGGTCATTTGAAACTGTGACACCCAATAAACGAATGTTTTTACATTCACCTATTGGTTCATCACACATACTAAATAAAATATCTTTGGGGAACTCGGTCTTTAATCTGGAAACAATCAACAGCTGTGTTTTGGTGGAGTTGAAATTGACAAGGTTTTGGTCACCCCAGTCGGCGACTTTATTCAGGTCTTTGTTCACGTTTATGGCAGCGTCTCTCCGGGCAGGATTAATTCGTTCGTGCATTTTACCTTTTGAAGGAAGGGGCTCGAACGACTTGTGCAGAGTACTATCATCTGCAAAACTATTTATTGGGTTGCTGGTGATTTTCAACAATTCGTTGATATAAATCAAAAATAGGGTTGGGGACAATACTGAACCTTGGGGTACACCAGCGTTAATTAGTTTAGACTCAGAAGAATATCCGTCTAAGGTTACCGAAATGTATCGGTCGGATAGAAAATTTTGAATCAGCTTCACAACATTGGGATGAAAACCGTACGCAACGAGCTTGTTGATTAAGTTGGCATGCCAGACTCGATCGAATGCCTTGGAGATGTCTAAAGCGATAACGTATGTTTCACCACCTTTATCAAGTATGCTGTTCCAACAATGCGCTACATAGTTTAATAGATCGGTAGTTGATCTTTTGTTTCGAAAACCGTATTGGCTGTCGGATATTAAATGATTTTCTTCCAGAAATTTTGAAATATGTGTATTAATATAATGCTCATAGACTTTGGATAGGACCGATAGTAAAGCTATTGGCCTATAATTTGAGATATCGGATTTTGGTCCCTTTTTGGGGACGGGCTGGACATTTGCCAACTTCCAGCACAAGGGAAATATACCAGATTTGTAGGATTGGTAGAATATTTTAGTTAAAGTTGGTGCAAGTTCTTTGGAAAAGGTTTTTAAAATAATGGGTGGAATATTGTCCATTCCTGATGCTTTGTTGATGTTTAACCCCTTTAAAAGTTTAGCGACTATTTTGGGTTTGAAGTGAAGTTCATTCATATTAACTCCTGAAGACTGGATTTGGGGTATTTCTTTAGGAGTTTCCAAAACAGTGGAGTTCAGAGCAAAGCGTTCAGCGAACAAGTTAGCTTTTCTTGCGGGATCATTGACGATTAAATCACCATCAATAATAGGGGGAATAGAAAATTTTGTACCAGAATTTAAAGAATTAATGGCACTGTAGAAACTCTTGTCAGAAACAGACATAGACGTAAGTTTTGAGGCTTTCGCTCTGTCAATTTCGGACTTTTCGTTTGAGATAATCTGATTAGATATTTTGTTGGCCTTTAGATATTGGGATCGATTAGTGGGAGTTTTGTTATGAATCCAAATATTAAATGATCTACGTTTGTTTCTAAGTGCCGTTTTGGCAGCTTTCGTATACAAGTGTTTTTGTTTGGGTTTTACTATGGAGAAAGGGACAAATTTATTGATAGCAAATTGGATGGTTTCTGTAAAGTTTTGAGCAGAAACATTTACATTGTCAGTGTAAAAACAATGACGGTCGAAAGGGAAACCATGGAAAAAATTTTGAAGACCACTCTTATCCATTTTTGAGTAGTGAAATATTTTACGGGGTTCGGGAGCTGTAGTTTTAAGTAAATCAGTTTTGATAACTGATGAGATTAAATAATGATCAGAATTTCCAATACTACCTTTCGCAACATCGACACTCGTAATATCTGGCATTGTGGTAAGATAGAGATCTAGTAGAAAACTATTATCACCGCCATTACGGGGAGTGAAAGTCGGGCTTTTTACAATTTGGAATAGGCCCTGAGACGCGGCAAAAATTTCTGCCAGTTTTCCACTATTGTCAACATCGTCGGTCGATTTGGAGAATTCCAACCATGATTTGTTGTGGACGTTGAAGTCACCGGTAACGATAACTTCACAATTAGGGGACTTTGCTCTAATCTCGTCCATAATTTTTGTCAGTATATTAAAAAAGTTTGGGTTACGTTTGTTGGGGGACCGGTATAAAGCTATTGTAAAAAAAGTCATTTCTGGAAGACAAATCTTTAAAACCATTGTATTGAAGCCGTCACCGTGTAGTTCAAAATTTGGAAAGCGCGTGTACGCAACACTCTCATGAATGAATGCGCATACGCCCTGATGGAGTTTGAAAGCTGATTCGAGCCTATATTTGGAATTAAGCGATTCTATAAAGAGAAAATTTTCAGAAACTTGTGTTTCTGTAAGGAATAGAATGTTCGGTTTGTCGTGCTCAAGATGATGTTGCACGTGGTCATGGTTAGCGTTCAATCCGCAGATGTTTTGAACATGTATTTTAAAATTTTTTATTGATTCATATATGTTTTGTCCCTGCAAATTCCGTGGACATGCCGCTTTATGGGCGGGTGGATTGCGCAAATTTGCTTTACCACTTGCAGACTTATTTTTTTTCGGTTGTACTGCCATATATATATCAAAATGTTTATTTTATTTTTTTGTGTTTTATTTTAAAATGCATAACTAAGTAAAAAATCCTATCATACTACAAAATATGACATATGCCAATATTTCATGATAAGATGAAGAAATAATAACAAAATAATAAGTGAAAAACAAATTGTGAGAAATTTGCAGAAAACAAAACAAAACTAAATGCCAATAATCCAGCTGATGCAGCGCACCCCAGACGCACCGCCCACCACTTCAATCGAGGCACAAAGCCCACACATAACTACGTGTTGGTTCGATTCCTCGGAAGAGCTAATGAGCGGTACCGCTACGGAACGCTGCCCAGCTAAGACTGGAAGTGCTGCCGTTGACTAATTAAAGTTCGTCCGCCAGCACCCTAAGATATCATCTTGGCTAATGACATCTCCTGCCATTGCCAGTGGTATGTGATATCTCACGCTATCTCATATGTCAATGGCAGGGACTGGAGTACGCAGGGTAGTCAGACCCGTAGATCAACATTGATCATAATCGATCAAAATCGATCCCTCCTGCGGCAGGATATATAAGGTATATAACCCGCATTGGCCCCTAGGTACTCTAGAGGTTTTTTGCCGAAAAGTGGCTATGTTCACAAACTTTCCTGACGGCTTCCTGAATCGAATGTAAAAAACCGCATCTCGATCCATCTTACTCCGCCAATTTGCTTAGGTTTAGTGCTTTATTTCCTCGTCTACTAAATCAATATTAAAAATTTTGTAAATTTTAAAATAAAAATATATTGAACAAGTTACCTTTGACCAAAATTTTTATTATTTTTTTACAAATCGTATAACTATGAGTTATGACAACAAAAAATAAAGAATTGCTTTGATTGGGTTATGAAATTTTGAATTTAAGGTTGCTTTGATAAAAATTTCTATTTTTTATAGAATTTAAACAAATACATATGTTTTTTACTTTTTTGTACGTAACTATGACAATAAAATATATGGTTAAAAAGTGACACTGTAGGCGGCAAATCACAGTAATAAAGTAACACTTAAGGGTGCGTTCGATTTGACTGAAACAACTGAAAAAACAACAACAATTGGATTTAATTCTTCAGTTGATTCAGTTGCTTCAGTCAAATCGAACACGGTTTTAATACGTAAGCGAATAAAAAAAATTTGTTTAAGAAAAGAAGAATGTAACGTCTAATCGATTTAAAAATCGCCGCTTTCTTGATAAAAAAATATGTTAATCAGTATATATTTAGATGGATAATAAAGTTGCTAGCACTATTTACATACTTTTGATTATATATAAATCGTAAAAAACAAAAAGAGGCCAACGCGGCACGTGGTGTTCCCAAGCGGTCACCCATCCAAGTACTAACCACGCCCAATGTTGCTTAACTTCGGTGATCGGACGAGAACCGGTGCAAATTCAAATTCAAATTCAAAAATTGCTTTATTTTACAGTATAAATCAATGTTTACATTTTAAATTCTCTAAAGCTAAAGAAATATTATAAAAAAAAATTGTTATATTTAATTAATAGCCTCTTAGGGGCTGTCTAAATAAAACGTTTTATCGGATGTTTGTATTGTTTTTAACAGAACGGTATGTTTAGTTAATCTTAAACAGTAGAGCTCCCGGGAGTTGAGCATGGGGAACCAAAACCTGTTTTTATAATTGCCATGAAAGGCTACGACCTTATATAGTAGACTAGGTTAATATTTGACCTAGTTTTAGTTTCCTGTATTGGAATTAGAATGTAGGTTATTGGTTTATTGTGGTTTGTTGTTGTTGTGTGTGTCCCAAGCCGGTTGCTAAAGGCCTTGGAAGGTCGTCAGGTAAACTAGGTTAGTATTTGACCTAGTTCTGGTTGTCTGTATTGGTAATTTCTCGATTTAAAGTGTAGGTTAGTGGTTAATTGTTGTTTGTTGTTATTGTGGGTTTATTGTTGTTGCTAAAGGCCTAGGAAGCATGTCAGATAGACTAGGTTAGTTCAAATGTGAGTTCAAATTTAAAATTAAAACAATAAAATAATGGTACAAATGACAGATAAAACAATTTGTCACGTGTTTTTATTCATTTTTCTTTTTACATTTTTGTTTTAAAACTAAAATAAAACTATTACATGATTTTATGTACATTAATTTTATTGGGTTAACCAACCCTTATTAATTTATTAAAAACTTTTTCTCTATGAGGTTTTTTTAGAACTGCAGAGATAATAGGTTCAATATTTTTTATTCGTCTATGAAATCTATCTCGATCTCGTGCATATTCTTCATATTTTCCCTGTCGAGCTACTCTATATGCATAATCCCACACATACATAACGTAAAGATCTAATTTATTGTTAAAGGTAACTTTTTTTGTTTTTAACATTATAGTACTTTTTCCTTCCGAAGATGCATATAAATGTTAAGACAGTTTTTTACAGCACATCTAAAATGATTATTTGAAAGATGTATCGGACACATTGATTTAAAATTTTCAATCTTTAATAACGACGGTATGGCAAGATTTTCTATTTTAAAACTCTCAATATACTTTTCAAGGAAAAATTTTTTTTGTTCGCCTTTTACATAAATTTTTTCAGCTTGTTCTAAATAGTATTTAATAATTGATTTTATATCCACATAGTCAATGCATCCGCCATTCCAATTAAGTCCATTTATTTTATTGCCGCAATATCGGTTGCTATATTGTGCTGCTTGACCTAGTTCTTCTTCGTGGTAAGGTGGTTTGAAATGATAAACGATAGGAATCAAACTTCCTTTTTCAAGTAGAGCGAGTTCTTTGACAAAATATTGTTTATCGTTTCCTCTTAGAAATTGGAGATCAACTATGAAAACACGTTTGGCCATTGTGAGACTATATAAGAGACTGTCTGTCCAATTTTCCAAGATTAATTTTATACTCGACCTCTGTTTTGTATACATATAGATTTGTATAGTTAGATAGATACTCTTCGGCAAACCATGTTTTTTCATCCGTTTACTATGATGGTTGCCGGGCCGTCTTGTTGTGGGAAATCGACTTTTATTTTTAATTTAATAAAACAAAAAAACAAATATATTCAACCTCCAATTGAGAAGATTATTTGGTGTAACCCCGATAAAGAAGCCGTCCCGAAAAATATCAAAGGACTTGAACATTATAATACTATTCCAGATTTTTGTGATAATCAAGATCCACTGTTAATTATAGTAGATGATATGATGTTAAATTCTCACGACAAGATTGTGTGCGAATTATTTACTAGAGGTTCGCACCATAGAAATTTATCTGTAATATTTGTAACTCAAAACGTTTTTCACCAGGGAAAATTTTCAAGAGATATTTCATTAAATTGTAAATATTTAGTGCTTTTCAAAAACCCTAGAGATAAATCCCAAATACTGCCTTTAGCTCGTCAAATATACCCAAAACAGGTCAACGAATTTGAGAAAGTATATAATGAAGTAACTACCTTACCATATGGTTACATTTTAATAGACCTTACTCAAGATATTAATGATATATTTAGATTAAGAAGTGACATATTTGGAAAAAATTTTTGTTTTTGTACAAAAGAGCAATTGGAGCAATTTGGTGAGGAATATGAAACGATTACAAACCAACCGTCATATATTGCACCTGTTAAAAAATTCTAAGAGAAAATTTCAAAAAGTTATAATAAAACAATGTGAGCCGAATGTAATTAAAACGATCTGTGAAATTGCGTTAAATATTTTAAAAGGTAACTGTCATTTAAATAAAAGAGCAACCAATCAACTAAAAAAGTATAAAAAGGACTTGAGATCACTCATTTGCCGTAAGAAGTCGCTCACTAGTAAAAGAAAAATTATAATTCAACGTGGTGGATTTTTACCTGCTCTTCTCGGTGCAGTTTTATCAGGGGTGATTGGTCATTTTATAAAATGAATAATACAACATTTAACAAAATGATAATATTAAAACCTGAAATATATGAAAAACTAAAGCAAAATTCAGACGTTGAACTCAACCAGTTGGATAAAAAGATGAAAAACATTTTATTAAACAAAAATTTGTCCGATATTCAGAAGTGGTATTTGTATCGTCAGAACCTATTTAAAATTAGAAACAAAAAAAGATTGTTATCTAAAATTGAAGAGAAAAAAATTAAAATCATGGAACCTAAAAGTACCCAAACACGTTTCCGTACAAAACCCATATTTAGAGCGACAGACACTCAAACAGATGTTGTCGGTAAAAGAAATTTTGAAATGCAGTTTCCTGAAGAAGAAATATATGAGAATGAAGATGATGAAGTATTTGATAAACGCGTCCAGGAAAATATTTTTAAAGAAACAACACAGTCTGACAGTGAACTTGATGAAGACGTTCAAGACAAAATTTTCGCAAAAGCACTATCTGCCACATCAATTGGTGAGCGTTTAAGAAAACGAAAATTAACTCCAAATCAAAATTATCAAACATTTGAAACCGAGTCTGGAGACGTTATAACGGTTCCTCTTGACAGTCCACCCGAAAAGAAAGAAAAGCATATAAATAGCGAGAAATTTACAACACCTACAAAACGAATTTTACGACCAGCTAAAGCGGGTGACAGTCAAACAAAAATTAATTTTCCAAAACGTAAGAAAACATGGGCGATATACACCTAAAAGATGAATTTTATGTTACTTTACTCAGTGATAACTCAATGAATTACTATCCTGATAATACTTTATCAGCTTTTACAAATAATTTACATAAACCAATCAACGGTACAAACTGGAAAGTTGGTCTGTCGGAGATTTACTTAAACGATTTTCAACCAAATAAATACGGAAAAAACTGGCACATTGGTACAAAAGTTTTTATAGGAGGTAATTCCGAACACTTGGTTGGAATTGGGACGACGTACATTCCACATAACACGGATGAATATTTGTGTGATTGGAAATCTTTTTTGTTACCAACTCTTATTCAGAATATACACCCGTTTGATGGCTACTCAAGAAAAGAGGTTGAGCGTGAACTAATTTGGGGGATATATGATTTTATATCTTTGGATTCCAATTACGTGGCTGCACCTTCATCAACATCATTAGAAAAACAACTACCTGAAACAAATGAATTTATTAAAATATGTATAAATCAACCACCACTTGAGCTAAAATTAAAGGCAGATCATAGCTACTCACTCGAAGAGTTACTGAAATCATGTTTTGATCAGATAACTGTAAAAATTAAAGATTTTAAAAAGCATAAGTCAAGACTCTTAGATTTATTTAAAACATTTCTGCAATATTTACCTATGACACCCGTAATTAAACCAGAAATGCTTTTTGTCTATACCGATATTATTGAACCAAATATGGTGGGTGATAGCACGGTGAGATGTTTAAGAACGATAAACACAAAAAATGCATTTGAAGTAATGGAAAAAGAAATTTTAAATATACAATATTTTGCTGTTGAGAAAAATTTTTTTGATAATATTTCTATTCTAATCTGTGATAAATATAGTAGCAAAATTAATTTTGCAACAAGTAGTATTCCTACAAAAATTGTATTACATTTTAAAAAAGTATATAAATAAAAGGGGGGATTCTATTAAACAATTTAGTGTTTTATGAAAAGCATTATGGAAGGAGTATATTACAGATACTATTTGAGTCAAACGGGGAAAGGCATTGAGGATATTGGTCCGTTGGTACATTCGACTGTACCATATCAACGAGGACGTGGCCTAGGTAGTTTTTTTGGGGGACTTTTCAAGTATTTGAAACCAATATTTTCTTCGGGGGCTGATTTACTAAAAAGGCAGGTTGTAAACTCTGGTATAAGTGCTTTATCAGATATTGTATCCGGTGCAAATATTAAGGAAGTTCTGCAAGATCGCGGTAAAGAGATTGTCAAAAGTGTAAGACGCGGGGCAGTTCAAAAACTCAATGAAATGTATGGGTCGGGAAAAAGGAAAAGAAAAGTTATAAATAAGCCGTCGATCAAAAATTTAAATTATTTTACCTCGAAACGACGTAAAGTTATTAGGCGTAAGAAAGAAAAAGATATTTTTGATTAATTATGGTGGAATGTATGAAATCTGAATTGGATATATTTAAAGCACAACCTATTCAATCAAGTATTCTACGATCCGAAGAGGTTTCTTACAACCCTATAGCCTCATTAGATAAACCATCGGTAATAGAATTTGTTTCATTAGGTCATGGAGATACATATAGGGACTTATCTTCTACATATTTAAGATTGAAAATACGGATTTTGAAAAAAGATGGAGGGTTATGGAATAATGATAAAGGGGCAGACGGAAAAGAACTATCACAGCCAAGTGTAGTTAACAATCTTTTACATTCTCTAATAAAACAATGTAATATTCAATTAAACGGGAAAAATATAACACCATCAGACGGAAATTATCACTATAGAGCACACATGGCCAAACCGCGGCTCGCGAGCCGCATGCGGCTCTTTAAAAGAATAAATGCGGCTCCCGAAAAGAAATGAAAAAATTAAATAATATTTAATCGTTCATAAAAATTGTAACAAAATTAGAAATAATACATATAATTTATAATGCTGTTTAATATAATATGAAAATATAACAAGTAAAATAAAATATTGAAAATAACAATATAATATGATTTAATGCAATCATTTTATTATATTTAGGTCCGTCCTGTCGAAGTTACTACTATTGGAGTTTTTTGCGACTTTATTTTAGTTTTATACTACTTTACTTCGCGAATCAAGTTTAAGTATAATCCGCTGTTATAAATAAATTTATCTAATTTTATTATTTAAGGTTATACGTTTAACATATTCTAGTGGACTAAAAATAAAATCACCTGTATTCGTTTCAAATTAATGCACAAAAATCTTTCTCAAAATCAAGTCTTTCCTTTTGGATTCGTTTGTTTTTCTATGATTATCTTTTTCTGCAATTTTTTTATAAACAATATTTTTGATATTTTATCTTTAGGCAATTTGCCGACGTTAAATTTAATGTATCCTTTAATATTCCAATTAAAAAATGAATAAGTTCATAATTAAATAGAATTAAAAACACGTGCAAATCCGACATATGCTACCTCAACCGCTTCTACATCTACGACAGTAAGATATTACCCTAAACCAAAAACGAAATTAAAAACTTAAGGAAATTGCAAGAAAAAAACGGTGATTTCATCTCTTGTAGCGAAATATAATATTTTGCGTGTTTTTTATGAATTGTTTTTTAATTTAACTGCTAAATATGTCAGACCACAAAAAAAGGAGATATGACGGATAAAATCGTAGCTTCAGGCAAGAATGGGTTGAAGCATACGCATTCATCGATAAAGGGGGAAAACCTTTGTGTCTTATTTACAATGAATCACTTGCTCATTATAAAACCAGTAATTTAAAACGGCATCACGAAAAAAACCATAGTAAATTTTTGGATAATTATCCGTTGAATACCAACATCCGAACAAATAAAATAAACTCTTTAAAATCTGCATTAAGTAATCAGCAAACATTATTATAATCTTTTAGTTCAGAAGCTGATAATACTACCGAGGCTAGTTTTATGATCGATTGGACCATCGCCCGTGCTAAACGACCTTACACTGAGGGAAAATTTATCAAAAAGAATATGGAACAGGTGGTTAAAATGCTGGATCCTTTATATATCAAAGTGCACAGATTATTTAGCAATGTTCCAGTATCACGTCATACTACTGAGCGACGTATTACGGAAATAAGTAAAGATATTAAACAGCGACTACAAGTAGATGTAAAAAGTAGTGTAGCTTTCAGCTTAGCCCTTGACGAATCAATCGATATACAAGACACCCCCCAGTTAGCTGTATTTATCCGATACGTTTCCGAATCTTTAATCGTAAAGGAAGAACTATTGAATTTGGTAGAACTTAAAAATACTACTCGTGCAGGTATTGATATTAAGAGTGCCTTTGATAATATATTGTCAGATACAGATATTCCACTGAATAATTTGGTAAGTATAGCAACTGACGGAGCACCTGCAATGTTAGGAAAAAATGTAGGCCTTATTGGTCTATTAAAAAGTGATCCAAGAATACCCGAATTTTGGCAATTGCATTGTTCATCGTGAGCATTTAGTTGCAAAATATTTTAAATACGAAAACGTAATGAAAACTGTGCTACAAATTGTGAACTATATTCGGACGAATTCAAAAACCCATCGCCAATTCAAGAACTTTATCGAAGCACTGGACTTTGAAGATCATCCTCAAGATATAACATTTTACTGCCTTGTGCGATGGTTATCCACCTATAATGTTCTAAGCCGATTTGTTGATTTTATGGAACCTATCAGAAATTTCCTCAAAGAAAAAGAAAAACACTATCTGGAATTAAAGGATGATGAATTGATTAATGATTGTATGTTTTTGACTGATATAATGGAAAGGAAAAGATTTACAAGGAAAAGATAAAGTTATTACTGATCTTATTCAAACGCTTCTGAGTTTTATTAAAAAAATTCAACTTTTTCAACGAGATTTAACAACAAAAGTGTTCAAATACTTTCCTCGTCTGAAGAACAGACTCTCTAAAATTAATGATAACAAACTGAGTGAATAGGACAGTAAATTAGCAGAGTTATTAAAAGACTTTCACTTGCGATTTAATGATCTGAATAATTTAAATATTTCTCTTAATTTACTTGTAAATCCATTCGAAATTAACATTATTAACGAGGGCTTATCGATTCCTTGTTATATTTTGCATGACAGTGCCTCAGGAGAAATGGAATTACTAGAGCTACAGGAAAATCACATTCTTAAAATGCATCACAAAGCCACACAATCTCCAAATGAGTTTTGGAAACTAGTGTCTCAATCAAAGTACCCCAATTTGGCTGCCAGATTACTGTCCATATTCGGTACAACATATTGTTGTGAATCACTTTTTTCAACAATGAAGTTTATAAAATCAAACCACCGTTCACAACTTACAAATGAGCATTTAACGGAATTAATTCGTACTACCAGCAGGCATGTAATGTAACAAACTTTAAATATGTATTTGTATGTATTTATAACCATAAGTACATAATTGTTTTTTCAATAAAATAAATATTTCCAAACAACAGATACTTTTGAAAATTTTTTTTTTTTTTGTGGCTCTCGAAACGAGAAATTATTGTACTGCGGCTCAACGTGTAGTGAAGCTTGGCCACCTCTGCTATAGAGCATATATTGAATCGCTATTAAATTATGGTAATGATGCTGCTACCACACATTTAGAGTGCTCAGGGTGGACATTAGATAAGGCGAACATAGAAAAATCTAATAATTCTGGATCGAAAGACCGTCAAAAATTGTATAATAATAGCAATGTTGTTGAGCTAATGGGTAAACTACATGTAGATATGTTTAACCAGCCTACCTTACTTATAAACAACGTGGATGTTCGAATTACACTAACACTAGAAAAACCAGAATTCTATTTTTTTTCTGACGATACCGATGAATCTCAATTGAAAATTTTAGAAGCAACATTGTTTATGAGACATGTAACTGTTAATCCGAGTGTTCTATTAGCACATAACGCTGTTTTGGAAAAAAAGAATGCTATATATAGTTATAAACGTGTGGAAGTAAAAACCTATACTCTTCCTATGAATACATCATCCATATCGCTCGACAACGTTTTCATTGGTCAATTGCCGACTACAATCATCTTTTGTATGACCGAAAATATTGGTTATTCAGGAAAAAGATCAAAAAACCCGTACAATTTTAAACATTTTGATATTTCTCAATTTTCGTTGAATGTGAATGGGGTACAGATACCTAATACAGCAATTGAAACTAGTTTCTCTGATGAATATAATTGTTATACCAGAGCCTACAACACACTTTTTCAAGGAACAGGGATATTCCATAATGATAAAGGTCATCAGATAACAAAAACAATGTTTAGCAATGGATTTTTTTTACTTGCTTTTGATTTAACCCCCGATGCATCAGGGAATGAAATGTGCCAAGGTCTACTTAATCAAGGAACTGTTCGAATTGAAGCAAAGTTATCAAAACCATTGCCGTCCACATTAACTGCAATTGTTTATGGGGAATTTGATGCAAACATTCAAATCGATAAAAATCGAAATATATTCACAAACCTATAAATAGGATGAAAAAGCGTGAGTCTAAATATTTTACATCATGTCTTCATCCTGTGCACTTGTCGATGTTACATTTTGTTGTAACGACAAAAACAGTTTGTTTGTGAAAGAAATTAGTATAGTAGGATTTAAAGAGCCTTGTAAGAAGTTCGTAAAAGAGTTTACTTACAAGTTTCCAACAAAAGAGCTAACAAATCAAAATATTGAAAATTATTCTTTTGGAACTGTGACTAACGAAAATATAACTAAAGAGTTTAAACAAATATTAGAAAGTTTTGATATAATCATTACCAACAAACTAATTAAAAAAGAGTTTTTAGTAAATTATGTAAAGGAAGCGAGCAAAGTTTATGATCTGAGTCAATTTATTTTATGAACACTTTAGAAATAACTAACATTTTAAAATGTAACCAGCGTACAAACAAAAAATTTAAGGGGGTATTCGCTCTGGATAGAATTCCAAAAGTAAAAGAAAAACCATCTCTTTTAATCGTTAACACGGATAAGGCTAAGGACCCTGGAACACACTGGTTAGCTATTTATATTCCTAAAAAGGGGTGTATAGAATACTTTGATTCTTTTGGGCAGAAACCAACTAAACCTGAAATTTTAAGATATTTGAAGAATCATTGTTTAATTTTTAATGATAAACAGTTGCAAAGTAATTTTACAGATGTATGCGGGCAATATTGTTGTGTTTACGTTTGGTTTAGATGTTTTGGTTTAAGTATGAAAAGTTTTTTGAACCAATTCAGTAAAGTAAATCATATTGAAAATGACAGGTTGATTTTAAAACTATTTCATAAAATATTTGGAAAATACAACTTTTTACAGTCTTGTAACCCGAGAGTTAGAGGAAAGTTAAAAAGAAATGGAAATTCGACATGAAAACACGATGTCTTTATTATTAAACTATACATACTTTCTTAATAAAAACCAGACCTTTAGAATTTCTGTTGGTTTTACGGGGGAATCATTTGAAGCCACAACCATATTCCATCGTAATGGAAAAGAAGTAATTGTTCTGAAATATCGTGATTGGTGTGAATTTTACCATCTATACAAAAAGCTGCTGTGCAGTCGAACAATAAAAAATACCAAATTATGTTTACAAGCAGGAATTCAAGCTATTCGTAGTCAAACTCTTAGTGTCAACAGAGAAGAGGCCGATATATTTAACAACCTTGTTGATTTTCTTCAAGCTGTAATGATTCACTATAAAAATTCCGAACAAAATGTAAGAGCGTATGTTGAAAAATACATAAAAACCTGTGAAGAAAAACAAGTGGAAAAGTTGCATGAAGAAATTAACATCCCAAAGCAACGGATCAATGTGCAGTGTAATTTTTCTAGATTATTTTTCGAGATACCTGTAATATTAAACAATAAACTACGCAAAATTGTACGAAAATAAAAACAATTGCCTTTTATTTATTTTATTTTTATTTTTATTTTTATCTATCTATAATGTTACTAAAAAACCATTCGAAATATCCTTCTTGCTCGACTTCGATATTTTGTTCTTCGTTAACCTGCAGATCATCTGTTTGAGAGTCAAACCAGTTTTGACCGTCCTGCCATTCCTCTTCTTCCTCCTCTTCAAGTAATTGCGGTGGTGATGGTGGTGGTGGTATAAATTCTTGAAAAGACGAGGTCACCTCGTTAACCTGCAGATCATCTGTTTGAGAGTCAAACCAGTTTTGACCGTCCTGCCATTCCTCTTCTTCCTCCTCTTCAAGTAATTGCGGTGGTGATGGTGGTGGTGGTATAAATTCTTGAAAAGACGAGGTCACCTCGTCAACATCAACATCATAATCATTCGTGGTTGAACTAATTTGGTTTTCTTGTGTAATTTTATTTAAAAAATAATTTTCATTACTTTCGTTGGTAAACGGAAACGAAGTCGAATCAGCTTCCATATTAAAAGTTGATTTCTGTAGGGAGACTGAGGATTTCTACAAAAATTTAGCTATTATGTACAACTTTTCAGAATCAGCTGCCTCTATATATAGAAAGAGAAACTAAATATTGTGTGTATTGTGTATAGGATGTCACGAGCACAAATTGTTTCAGAGCTACACAGGCCACTTAGAAAAAATTTTCGTAGGAGAAAGTTCATTCAAAAGGGTTTGAATGATACTTGGCAAATTGATTTAGTCGAAATGATTCCTTATGCCAAATTTAATAAAGGTTTCAAATATTTATTGACGGTGATTGATACTTTTTCCAAATACGCTTATGCTGAACCTGTCAAACGTAAAACTGCTGAAGATGTTTTACGAGCACTTGAAAATATTATCAAGCAAGCAAAGGATTCCCCAAAAAATATTCATTCAGACCAAGGCAAAGAGTTTTTCAACAGACAGTTTAAACAATATATGTTGAAAAATAAAATTAATCATTATCATACATTCTCAGAGCTTAAGGCATCTATCGTGGAACGTTTTAATCGAACTTTGAAAAGTATGATGTGGAAAAATTTCAGTTTACAGGGGAATTACAAATGGATCTCAATTTTACAATCATTGTTAAAAAACTATAATTCAACACCGCATAGAACAATCAAATTACCTCCAGAAAATGTTTCAAAGAAAAATGAAAAATCAATACTTAGAAGTGTATACATGCATCCAAAAATTTTTCAAAAAGCTAAATTTAAGATAGGAGATAATGTAAGAGTCAGCAAAAATAAAGGAAACTTTGAAAAAGGCTATCAACCAAACTGGTCAACAGAAATTTTTAAAGTGGTTAAAGTTAAAAATACATATCCGATTACGTATAACTTAGTCGATTATACCAACACTCCAATTTCCGGGGGATTTTATGAAACAGAACTAACACCTGTAAAATTTTCTGATACCTATCTTGTCGAGCAGATTTTAAAAAGAAAAGGGAATAAAGTTTACGTCAAATGGTTAGGATTTGATAAATCGCACAATTCATGGGTAGATAAAAACAATATAATTTAGAACTTCTGAAAACATTTTGGTAAAATTAAGTATTAATAAATTTGTATAAAATAATTCCTCGTTTTTACTGGAAATAAATAAGTTTTCGTTTACTTGAAATTATTAAAGAAAAACTCACTAAAACTTTTGTTTTACGTCGGGAAAAATATGAAAAAAACCCGACCTTTTATTTTATGTTTACATAAGCTACAAAATTGCTTAAAACTAAAAAACTGAATATTTGTTACTCCGACTAAAATTGACTTCTGTTTTACCTTTATGTTGTGTAATAATCGTAGTTTACACAAATTTAGGCCTTTTGTATCCAAACGGTACGGAACTATGGTCTTTCAGAAATCGACGTTTTTCTGATTTCGGTTGGTATCTTTTTGTTTCAGTTACTGTATGAACCTCATGATCTTTAGTTCTTTTAATATTTTGTGAAACCACAGCGATATTTTCCCAATCTTGCGGATGAAGAACAGCATGTTTAATCGTTTCAAAATTTATTAGTTTGGATGTTGTATGGTTTAAATTTATGCCTTTAACTTTACAAACAAGCTTTTCTGAGTTATCTTTAGTCGAAAAAACTTTAAACGCGTAATTTTTTGGTCCACCACTAACAAATTCAGATATATAGCTGCCGAGGCCATAACATTCTAGTTCATCGGTCATATCACCAATACGTTCTCCTAGAGGTGGGTCATATTCTCCTTCTTGACTTATATAAATGATTGAGTCCGTATCGTAATACAAAACTCTGTGACCGATCTTTTCTAGATAGCTGTAAAGATGAAGTCGAGCCTGTGCTGTTGTGTAAGCAGCTATACACACATTGATTGTTGATAGAGAATTTACCGCTTCTTCTTTATACTGCCAGCTCACAATTATAACTTCCTCGTTAATAGGTAGTATTTGACAAACTTCTATTGAAGGATTTGTTAGTAAGTCATTCAAAACAAACGGTTGGTTAACAATAGTTGTTTGTTGTTGGTTTTCTCGCTGACCAAATTTTCCCCAAAAAGAATTTAAAATTAATTTTGCAAAAGACCTTAATCCAGGATTATTGTTGATATTTTTAAATTCCAATTGAACTTCTTCTGAACTTAAAAAGGAATCAATATACTTTTGTTTTTCCAATTCTGTTTGATATTTAGACGGAAAACCTGAAGATTCCTGTTTAATTTTTATAAACTTATTCATCATTTCCGTGAAGAGTCCTTGTTCTTTCTTTTCCTTGTTATATTGCGTAATCTCGTATTCCCAGATTTCGTAAATGTGTAAAATTTTGTAGTTTTTTTTGAGAGCCTGTAAAACTTCGTCAATCACCCATGTTCCAGTTAATGCCCTTTCATCGTTAGAATGTAAACAAAATGCACTTTGATTTTTTGATCTCCGCAGCTTTGGCAGAGTGAGAACATCAATTTGTTATTTTGTTTTTGCGGTAAAACTGGATGAAATAGGTTTTCTGGTGGTAATATTTTACATTTAATCAACCCATTCGTTTTTTGTAAATCAATTCCAGAACACACAGAATTTCCAACATGTACTTTAGGGTGTTTAACAGGAAATTTGCCATATTTACAGACCCCCGGGTACATCGAGCAGACGTCTATGTATTTAATTTTCTCCCCGTTTTTACACTTATAATGAGTGTAGACATTGCCTGTTCTTCCACCATAGAATGCATCCCGAGGGTTTAGTGGTGCAGTAAAAATTATTGGGTGGTTTTTTAAGTAAAACATATTTTTGTTTGTTTTCATTTGTTCGCGAAATGCGCATTCCCACATTTCGATTACTTTATATCCAAGGGATTTTAAGTACTCATTTTTGGCCAGCGTTCTTTCATACCTTTGATTTAAAGTATCGTTAGAATCATTATACAAGGATACATCTCTTTTATGGATTAGGCACTTCGGATGACCATGGTAAACACAACCTAGAAAGTTAATAAAAATTAATAATGTGTTATAGCGTGTTTTGAATTTTAATTTTGTTTTATTACCTTGAAACTCAAAAACTTCCTTAGTGCTGTCACAAAATGCATCAACTTTGACACCGCCAATCACTTTTTCTCTCCCGTTAGCAGCATATTGAAATTTAATTTTTCGGGTGTCCTGCTCCCATACAAGCCACTGTAGAGCAATTTCGGATTGATTGTCGACTAGTCTGTAACCATGTCGTGGAATTATACCTATCGTGTTCAAACACAGAAAGTTTCGTCTGAACACTAGGTTACAGGCTGAGGCTATTGTTGCTGCTTCTAAAAACGGTTCAATGTTGCATTCTTGTAAAAATATTCTTCTGAAGCTTAAACAAGCTTCAGTCAAAATCTTCACATCATTGCTACAGTATTCAACTATTTCTTTTCGCATGTTGAATTCGCCATTTTTATTTTCAGTGTACCATTTATGAAACTCATTTCTCTCATCTTCTTTCATTGAATCGGGGGTGAAATATTTCATAGGCGGTAAAGAACCTATATAATTTTCATTTTCCAGTTTATTAAATAAATGCGGAAAAAACCCCTTTTTTAATTTTGTAGATAAGTTAAAGGCTTTTGGCAATTTTGCTAGGGCCATCGGGAAAAAATTAAGTGAATCGATAAATTTGACATTGTTGATCATCATCAAAATAATTTTCGTTCCTCTCATTATTAGTTTGGGTTCCACATTCGTTTTGTTTAAAACATAGTTTAAAATAAACTGATGATCAAACGCTTGTCCGTTATGAGCTACGACAATTATTTCACGGAATTCTGCGCTTAATTTCAAAATGTGATTCATCATTTTTTCGATTACATGATTTTCTTCAAAAATTATTTGTCTAAATTTACACTTTTGACAAAAAACTAGAGATTCATCGTCAATACAGTTGTCACATCTTTGCTGTAAAACACACAAATTAGGGATATGCTGTCTTAGTTGTGTATCAATATTTTTTTCCTGTCTTGTCTCTAAATCGTAGAATACATATATGCAGTTTTTAAAATTTTTCTGTTTTTTATCTTGCTGAATGAAGCAAAGATGATCCGAAGGTACATGTTGATGACAAATTTTACAAAAATATTCATTACAAAAATGCTGTCTTTCTGTTTTGTAAACGTGCAAACAATTTAAACACTTTTTCACTGTATCACAAATACTTTTTGAGTTACATGATGAGGCTCGATGAAAATCAAAACATTTTTCCCCTCTAAATGTTCTATTACAGATATTGCATTTAACATTTGTACCATTCTTTGGGCATTGTGTTGAATTACGACAACATGGACAAGTTTTTGAACATCTGTGTTCATTTTTGTGCCAAAATGGAACGTGACAACTTTCGCAATAATAATCTGTACAAAAAGCAGCAGTGAGTGATCCAATCACATTAAAATGATTTTCATGGTATAACAAATTTAGGTTTTTTACATCTTTTGTGGTATTTCCCTCAAATATCACAATTCGACCCCTAGTGTTATATTGGTAGACAACAATTTTGTAATTTGTCAAATAATTTTGAAATTTTGTTAATTCATGTATTCCACACCCCTGTTGTGGAATAATTACGCCTGCTTTTTGGATTAGCTCTTTAGCTTTAATTGCTTGAATTTTCCCGACATCATGTAAAATGTGTCTAAAATTGACCTCTTTATCAATTTTTGCAATGCACACTACTAGGGCACGGGGTAAGCATAAGTTATCTTTATTTTTTATTGTTATTATACCACGGCGTTGTTTGCATTCTTCAGCAAAATTGTAAAATTGTTTTTTCCTACCTTTACCATAAGGTAAACTGATATATGTTGCGGTCAAACAAAATTTGTCTGTACTTAAACCTGTAAAGTAAAAGTGAAAAAGTAAAAAATGTTCAGCATTTTCATTTAAAAGTACTCACCCTCGGAATTGCTTTGAAAAACCTTTGAAATCACATCCCAAATATGCTGAAACGTCAGTCCACCTGCTGTTTGAAAGTTTATCCATGCAGGGCCACGATGCTCGAAGCTTTCACCACAAAATGTCATTCCAATTTTGTCGCTTGGGCTAACTTCTTTTGTAATATATTTGACAATATCGTGGAGTGCCCCTTTAATCCAAGTAATTGGATCAATATAGCTTGGTACAGGTTTTATCGAAAATTTAGTTTCGCGTCTGCGCAAGTTAAACTTCTGCATATTTTTCCCCGTTTCGGAATCGATTAAAAATCGCTCTTCTTCCACTTCTTCCCCAGAAGTTATAAACCTTTTCATTAGAAGTTTTTTTGCCATGTTTTAATGTTGAATCACAAAACTAATACAATATAAATTTTCTAGCATGATAGGCTTTTATACTTAATTTGTCATCATATTGTTTTTGTATTACTTCAATACTCTAAATCGGAGAGTAAAGCAAATTTTCATCAAGATCTTTTAATTTATCTAAATTTTCATCGCCATAATTTACAAAATGTAAATAAATTATCACGAACAAAGCAAAATAAAAAATGATTTTTCAATTTGTTTTTGATGATGGAAAAAGAAGAATAAAGAATAAATAATAAGTTAAGCTAAGTTAAGATATAATAAGTTGATTAATGTACAAGATAAATTTTCATCGAGATTATTTTTTAATATACGTTTTTTCTCGTATGCATACAGAAAAGCATCAAGAATTGCATTTAATTTATCTATTGTAAACGTTATTATTTGACGTCTTTAAGTTTTCTTTGGGTGATTTTAGTTTTGTTGTATTTTGTTTTTTATTTGTTTAAACTTACAAATAAATAAAGCAAATCTACTTCAAGGTAGTATAATGAACTTGGATAGAAGATAAATAGAAAAATAAATAATTTAATTTATTGTTATTGTTGCGTTTTTTCTCATATGCATAATTTTTTAAATTTTTTATTAATTTTAAACAACAGAAAAGCATCAAGAATTGCATTTAATTTATCTGTTGAAAACGAAGAAGATTATGTGCTAGATGGGAAAAATTTTTATTATTTGCCGTCTTTAAGTTTTCTTTGGGCGATTTTAGTTTTGTTGTATTTTGTTTTTTATTTGTTTAAACTTACAAATAAATAAAGCAAATCTACTTCAAGGTAGTCTAATGAACTGGGATAGAATATAAATAGAAAAATAAATAATTTAATTTATTGTTAATTGATTATGAGTTTTTCTTTGTTGTCTTGTTGTGTTTTGTTATTTTATTTGTTTTTGTGAAACAATATATTTTTCCCCCCACTAACTTTTAAGCATCGTAAATTGGTATAAATATCAAGCAATTGTAATCAACAATTGTAGTCTAACATAGTTATTTGATAAACATGGAAAGTTCAACAGACAGCTTTTTAAACGAATACCTAGTAACTTCCGATTGTCAAGCGGCTCCACCTCTCAAAAGAAAGCGCTTACATCATCAAACACAGCAACAACAACAGATACTACAACAACAACAACAGCAACAACAACAACAGCAACAACAGCAACAACATCAAATGACCAGAAAACAAATTTTTCTGGCAAAATGTTCAAGCGCAGCAAAGGAGAAATCAAAACCATTTATGAAGATAGCGGAATTGCAGGAAAACCACGCATACAAATTATGCACAATTCGAAAAATCGACACAAAATTTGGGAAAAAGTGGATTTTCGAAACCGGAGATGTATTATTATTCGCACCAAATAAATTCAATGAATTATTTAACGAGGAAGATTATACAGCATTAGTTATGGAGGAAAATTTCTACCTCATAAAAACCCCTCAAAACGGTTTAACACTCTTAGAAGGTGAAAATAAAAACATTAATTAAATTTTATTTAAGTTTTAATTTTAAGACAAAAAATAAAACAAGAAATTAAATTTTAGTTTTAGAGCAAAAAATGTAAAAAAGAAAAAATGAATAAAAACACGTGACAAATTGTTTTATTTGTCATTTGTACCATTATTTTATTGTTTTAATTTTAAATTTGAACTCACATACAGGGAAATAACTAACCTAGTTTATCTGACATGCTTCCTAGGCCTTTAGCAACAACAATAAACCCACAATAACAACAAACAACAATTAACCACTAACCTACACTTTAAATCGAGAAATTACCAATACAGACAACCAGAACTAGGTCAAATACTAACCTAGTTTACCTGACGACCTTCCAAGGCCTTTAGCAACCGGCTTGGGACACACACAACAACAACAAACCACAATAAACCAATAACCTACATTCTAATTCCAATACAGGAAACTAAAACTAGGTCAAATATTAACCTAGTCTACTATATAAGGTCGTAGTTTTTCATGGCAATTATAAAAACAGGTTTTGGTTCCCCATGCTCAACTCCCGGGAGCTCTACTTTAAACTAATTTAGAATTTTTTGTATTTATTTTATATATTGCCAAAAATTACTACTAAAATGCAATTCTGATGTTTGGTTGTGAATGTATGTTAAACCTAAAACTAAAAAAAGAAAATCTTATCCTAGGGTTAAAATAAAATCTACAAAATCTACAAAACTTAAAAATAAAATAAATATGTAACTTAAAATCTAGTGTAAGCTAAAATTCGGGTTATGAACTTTAGATCATTATTGATCACACCACCATGGCGGTGTAGTTTGAATTCGAAATTTTCTCCCTCTCAAATTAGTCGCTGTGGTAGTTTTGAAGCGCAAGTCTTCTTGTTCAATGGCGTGTTTGTCATATCTTATCGTTTTGTCGGTCGGTCTTCTAAAAATGTGATAAATTATTGGAATATAATTGTGGTTGATAATGTAGCCTTCTTTGTCTAGATAAATAAACCCTTCTGGAGGAATATAGCCTGTTGTGAGTGTTTTTTTAAAGTATAATTCGTTGGGATATATGAGTTGTGAGATAAAATCATTATCAGTGATATTACGCGTTCTGGAAAAATGTCTCCGTATTAAATTTATGATATGGATATCAATTCGTTCTATATTGGCTAGATTGTATATGGATTTGTTTGAGATGAAATGTTTATAGCCACTACGCTCTGTACGATATTTACCTAAACAGGCTCTGAGGGCTTTTCTTTCGAAAATTCTGTATTTTTCCATATAACTCGAGGATATGTTAAACCATATAGGACACGCGTATGTTAATATGGGTCGAATTAATGTTTGGTAGCAGATTATTTTAACTTTGGGTTTTAAGTGTTTGTTAAAAAATAGTATTTTAAGAAGCATAAAGGCCTTTCGTGCTTTTTCAAGTTGCATTTTAATGTGATCGTTATAATAGAGGTAATGGTCAAGGGTCATACCGAGATATTTGACGCTTGTTTTATGTGTGATAGTCTGGGTACCAGCTTTAAGTTGGAAATTTTTCCAATTGTTTTTTATATTTCTATTGGCTTGACTGAGAGGTGGTCGAAAAAGAATTGTTTCACATTTTTCAATGTTAACTTTAAGTTTCCAAGAATGTGCGTAAAATAGGATGTTATCGAGCATTTGTTGCAGTTTGGTTTGTATATCTTGGACTTTGGTTCCAGCACAGTAAATAATAAGATCGTCTGCAAACGCTATTATATTATTATCTTTATTGAAATTGAATGATGACAGTAAATCACTAATATATATACTAAAGAGAGTTGGAGATATGACGGTTCCTTGTTGTAAACCGTTTTGAGCTGTAAAATCCGTGGAATGAGACGATGGTCCGTTTGTTACTGTAAATGTTTTGTTAGATATCATATTGTGGATCAGATAAATAAGGTGCGCAGGGAAACCTTTTTTAATTAATTTGAAAATGAGGCCGTTGCTCCATACCGTTGTAAACGCTGTTTCCAAGTCTATAAGACAGGTACCAACATATTTTTTATTGTTACGATGCCAACATATGTCGGACGTCAATTTGTTAATTGCATGAACGGTTGAGTGTTGATATCTAAAGCCAAACTGGCAATTGGGGATAATTTCTTTTTCTTGACAAACTTGTTCGAGTGATTGTTTAACAATTACTTCAAAAATTTTACTTATATTAGGAAGAAGGCTGATAGGTCTATAACTCTTGGTACTTTGGGGGTCTTTTCCTTTCTTTATAATCGGAATGACTAATGATTTTTTCCATTTGTCGGGAAAATATGAGTTATTCAGAGCATTGTTTAGGATAATGCAGTAAATATCAATTGCAGCGGGAGGCAAATGTTTAAGAACTATGTTAGGAATACCATCCGCGCCTGATGATTTTTTGTTGTTCAAAGATCGAAAAATTGATTCAAGGTTTTCTTTTGTTGTGAAATAATTTTGTGTCGATTGCCCGCTCAGGGAATTAGATGAGTTAAAATTAACAAGAGAGATTGATGATTTTTGATTAAGAAAGTTTTGAATTTTTTGCTCGACAATTCGAGAAAGTTCTGGCCTGCCCAGTTCTATATTGGCTTGGTGAGTTTTTTCAAAGTTATGACCAAGTAGGTTTAATTTATCTTCTTCTTCAGAAACTATAACATTGCCTTGACCATCTTTTGTGAGGGTTTGTATGTTAAAGTTAAAATTATGTATTTGCGACTCATGTGCAAGTAGGTCGGGTATAATTACTTTCGATTTTGGTCTAAATATGGAATTTATTTGTGGGAACATTTCTGTGGACTGCTTTTGAGAGATGCCGTTAATTTTTTTTGTCCAGAATGAATTAATTGAATTTTGAAAATTTTGCTTAATTAGAATTTTAATGCAATTTAGCATTGATTTATAACGGATTAAATCGGGAGAATTATTTGAATGTCCATTGCGGTATATTTGAAAGATTTTTGAAAGGATAAGACTTTTGTGTTTTTGTAGTAGTTTAATTTGTGGATTACTGTAGCAATCCATGTTGTTTTTTGGTTTTATAATTGGAATTGATAGTTTTATACTCTGGGATATAATTTCTTCCATTGTTGTTAAACTTTCATCGATTTCGTTGTTAGTCATATTTTTATCCGGGCGAGTAGATGTGTGGTTTGAGAACTCTTGTTGAATTTTAAGATTCAAATGATTTTGGAATTTATTCCAATTTGCTGCTCTGAAATTTATTATTGGAATTATTTCATTTTTGATAAGCTCAAATGGCGAGTCATGGATCAAAGAAACTTTAAATTGGATGGCATTGTGATCACTATCAAAAGGAAGAACTTGTAGTCTAGAGTGCGCATCTGTGGATATTTCTAATCTAGTATCAGCTATACAAAGATCAAGATGCGGACGGAAATGTAGAAGTTTGTGGACTATAAAGTTTACATTTGAATTCTATTTGATTGATTTTAATCCAATTGCTAAGGAAGTTTCCTCTCGTGTTATTTACTGGATTCAACCACTCTTTGTGTTTTGCGTTTAGATCACCTGCCACAATATGATATCTTGAAAGCGTATTAAGTTGAAGAAGTTTGACGCACTCTTCAAACTCCGTTTTAAATGTTAAACTATCGTCTACCGGGGCATAGATAGAACTAATTATAAGAACGTTTCTATCTAGAAGTGGTAGCATTATATTGGTAGATTCGAGACAAGTAAATTTGTTAAACTGAGCTGGGTGGATTCGTTTGAAGGAGAACTTCTTTTTAATAATAATAGCTGTACCTCCTCCAAACAATGAGTTCGGTCGATCATTCCGAATGACATTATAATCTCGAAATTGTATTTTGTGCTTTGAAGTTAGTTTTGTCTCACAGACGAGTAATATATCAGGGTTGTAGGTTTGAAGAAATTTTAAAAGGAAAGATCTTTTCATCAGACTAACAATGGAATTGACATTGAGCGATATCACACTCAGATTTTGGATTAGTGAAATATTAGATGGTTTATTTTCCATATGGAATGTTAAGAGCTGCGTAAAGAACATCAATACGATTAGTCTGTTCATTTATTATATCTTTTATTTTGGAAAATTGCTCTCTGATTGTTGCAGTTAATGAGGTTTTTAGTGCTTCAATGAACGAATTGAAATTAGTTTGGTCAGGCTGTGTAGTAGCAGTATTTGAATTAATAATTCCACTTGTACATGGAACATTTGGTGTAGGGATTTCTTGCTCATTAGAGCGAAATAAGCTATTGAAAGCTACATTTGGTTTTATATAGTTATTCAGCATTTGCTGCTTCATAACTTGCTTCTCTTGTTGGAGACGCCGTACCTGTCTTGCTCTTTCGAGCATTTCTTTATGTTTTGGACATCCTTTATAAGAAGCAGGATGTCCAACGCTCTTACAGAGCACGCAGAATAGTTGCTCTTTAGGGTTACTAATATTCGAATTCAAGCTACACTTACCTGGCTCGTGTTGTTCTGCGCATTTAACGCATCGGTATCCCATGCTACAATTGGCTGCGGCATGTCCAAATCGTTGACATTTTTTACATTGTATTTGTCCATGTGAGTGTAGTTTCTGCCATGTAACTACTTGATAGTTGACATATTTTATTTTATAGATGTCTTGAATGTTGGTGGTGGGTGAGACTTGTACTAACATCATAGAACTATTATCTCTTCTTTTGGGGTTGAAATGAGAAACTCTTACGAATTCTACATTCTCATTGTTAAATGTTTGGAGTTCTTTTAAAATTTCTTCCGTTTTTTCAAATGGACTAAGTCCTTTCAAAATTAGAGTCTTCAATTTCAGTTCTTTTGGTGTGAACGTGAAATGTTTTGCATTGATTTCATTAAGGGCTGCAAGTACTTTGTTGTATTCATCAAAATTTTGACAATAAACTAATTGTTTATTGTTGTTAATTTTTTTTATCAAAAATTTTTGTATTTTTAGGTGATTTTTGATTAAAGCAATCAGATCTGTGGCGGATTGATTGCTTACACTTATTGGTGGAATAGTTATTTTTTTCTCAGTATTGAGATTGTTTTTTTCTTTTTGAGCTGGTACCTTGATTTGGTTTGAATTTTGTGTTGCGTTCTTTTCTTTTAATAAAGAAATTATATCGTTTTCTGGGAAGGATTCTGGTTCGTTTTGGACCATGTCTTCAATCTCTGTCGGAAGTTCCTTTGTTTCCTCTGGTATCTCATATCTATTTCGCATTTCAGAAATAGAATTTTGGATTTCTGTCGCCGATTTCTGATGTGGCGCCTTTAATCTTCGTTTTATAAGATTAGGTCTAATCGTATTCATTGACCTTTTTTTCTTTGTTTTGGTGATCCATTGATCATAATTCATTTTTTATTTTTATTCTTTTTTTATTGCACTTAAGAAAATTTATTTATAATTGCACTAGCCTAGGTAAGAATAGTTTTTATTTTTATAAAACATTGTTACAAATATTACGAATAGTTTTTTTTTATTGTTTTTTGTTTGAATTTTTTTTAAATAATAAAGATATTTAATTATTTGTCACAACACCATATTAGTTTTTATTGTTTGTTTTTTATGATGAAGGATATCTTCATTCTTTTGTCACCACACTTTCACTTGAAAATTTAAATTTTATTACGGTTTTAATACCAAAAAAATAATAAAAGAAAAGAATATTTAACATAAATTATTCGAACAATTCGTTTTCACATCTTATCTCGACGGAAAATATGATAAGACTGACGAGAACCGGTGCGGACAACATGGTATGGTCGTTGACAATTAATTAACACTGAATTTCATATCTAAAGTATAATTTCAAGTATATTTATGGGTTTTATTATTGTTCTCCAATTTCAATACAAATGGGGGCTACGCCTACCACTATAAATTTATAATTAATATCTGAAAGTTCATTCATTTCAAAGTTCGTTCATTTTATTTTCCGTTATACAGTTAATTTATTACCGACGATGATTAAAATAATAATTAATTCAATAAGATAATGGAAAATGTTTATTGTATTATTGATTTTAAGATCTAGCTAGATCATAATAAAACATAATCAAAAAAATTGGAGTAGAAATTAATCGTAGAAAAAATAGCGTACATTCAAGGGCCATGAATACACTATTTCAAGACGAACTGTGTTGACTTTTCATTTAATCGTTTGCGTTTAATTTAAATTCTTCTTTAAATTCGTTTCAATCTTTTAGCAATAGATTAATAAAATTTTAGGTACAATTTTTCAATCTTTTCTTTAAAATTATTTTCTATCTAGTTTTCTTTTTAAAAAAGAAATAATTAATACAAAAAAATTGTTTTTTCAATTAAGTTTAAAAAATGTTATTTTATTAATGTGTAAAATCTCAACTATTGAAATTAATAAAATTAAAGTACAATCTCCAGAATAACTAAAATATAATAGTCAGTTTACTTTAAGTAGTTTTACAACCAATAGTTTGAACTCTAGCAATCGTGGTTGGTCTCAAATAGCGTATAGCCAAAATAGTGGACCTTAGAGTCATGTATCTCGACACAAATGGAATGACGTCAAACTGTCAGATTCTTTAAATTCATCAAAAACATGCTAGTCTGTACCTTACATTGAATCAATATTTTTACCACATTTCAAAGTTAATAATAATAATATTGATACCAAATTTGTGAATAATGCAACTGTAGTTCATGGAGTATTTGGAAAAGTTTTTTGTGTTATTGAAAGAGAAACGAACAAAGAGTTTGCATTGAAATCATCATTCATCAGATTATTAAAGATGGATCCGTATCTCAATTAAGAGACGAAGTTGATATATAACAATTTGTGGATATCATCCTTTGTTGTTCAGTGCATTTATTTCGGCTGAATAGGAAACAAATATTTTTATCCAACTATACGCATCCTGGTGGAACAACAGTGAACACGCAGCAAAAATAATATAGCAACATAACCAGCTATATAATTGGTGACCCCGACGTGATACTATACTCATCTTTAGTTGAAAATTTCAATTGTGAGTACTGTAACGTCCGCTATGTTCGCCTAAACAACAATAAAACCAATTCATCTTCTTTTTCTAATTCAATAAAAATGTATTTCATTAGTTTCAGTTCATTTTTTACATTAATAATCATTTTAAAATTTTCTAATACTTAACGGCTAGTTAAATTTCGAATATACTATAAAAAACAAACGAACGTACTCAATTTTATTTCCAATTCTAACGAACAGATGTCGTTACTAATTTTTGCTGAATCTTTGGTGTTACACGATTTTGATTTTCATGAGAAGATGTCAAAAGGAAAATCACATATTTTCATCATTCAGTTTTTAACTTTTAAAACAAAAGGATTATTCCTTTTGATTCCGGTTTTGATTTTTCAAAAGATCTCATCTAGTCAAAGTTTGTTCATGCAATCATGTTTAGAAAAAATAAGTTCAGTGATAATTATATCAGAAACAAATTTTTGTAATGCTATATAAAAACAAAAAAAATGTTTTATGAAGTTTGAATAGTGTGTTTTTAATTATAAGCGTCTAGAATTAAAAATAAAATAATAAATTGATACCTATCAAAGATTACGTTTGATTTATTCTAAATGTGAGAATCAAATGCATATATTACACACAAATGAACATTTTAATATATTTACAAATAATTTAATGAGAAAATGTAAACAAGCTATAAAACTATTTAAGGAAGTCTGGTTTTTTTGCACATATGTTAAGTGAATTAAAAGCTATATTTCCAAATGGATTTTTTGCTGGTGATCAATTTCGTATAACAAAATCAGATGCTGCTGAGTTTTGGAAATTAAACTTTGGAAATAGGAAATCATACTGGAAGTGAATGGAGTCCACCAATCAACAGTTAATTTAAGGTATTTTAGACTCAGATATATTAATTTTTGTTTAATTATTTTTTCCTTTGGAATGTTAGGATAAAGCTAACAAAATAATAAGAGATTCCCAAATTTAAGATTCGTGCAGGGACAACCCGTATCCCGGGAGTAATCCCCTTTGTTTTATTTTGTTTTGATACTATTGGTATAAAAGTCCAAGCCACAATATAGTGGTAAATGCAAGAAGTGGCTCCGTATCAGAGCCAGTGCAATAACTGGCGCCGAAAGGGTGTTATAATAGTAATATAAATAATAGTATAATAGTAATATAAATTTGTGATAATATAGTAAGTTATACAAGTTGTGATATAATATAGTAAGTTATATAACCAGTTTTGGTTAGGGCGTTGTCAAACCGGTTTTTGGTTGACAGAATTTTGGTTGTTGTTGGGCGTTGGCCGTAAAACCGGTTTTTGATCTTTTGTTTCATATATATTTTTTTTTTTTGTTTTTTTGGATGAATATATATAATATAAATTTCGATTTCGAATATATATAATATAAATAGTTTTTATAAATTTTATATGCTATATATTTTATATATTTATATATTATATATCACTGTTTCCACGAAACGGGTAACATTTAGAAAAAAAAAGTAATACCATATATAGCCGTTCTCATTATTTGATTCACAATATACATTATATATATTTTGTCATCTAGCGCGAATTTTCGTGTTTGGACCTGTTAGTAAGATCACACGTCTGCATATTGTTCAATACTACAAATTCATCATAAATGTTATTGACTCCGGCCAAGTTAGACCGTTGATAATCGTGTGAAATAAGCAAGCAATTTATTATTTGTATTTAATTTTTGAAGTTTACATGATTATTGTTTAGTGTGATTATTAAATGTTAATTAAAAAATAATAGGTGCCGAGAAAATCAATCATTATTATATAGATTGACTGCTGTCTCAGGTACGTAACAAAATATGAATTTATTCATTTTGCTACTAGATGTATTAAAAAAATAATGTTAGAGTAAAATTGTTTATGCGGTTTTTAAAGTTATTAATAAAATTTGACAAAGTTTTAATCAAAAATATTTAAAGTTTCAATTTTAAGCGTTACGTACATAAGACAATTTTTTAAGTTTATCAAAATGTACGTAACAAATTAGCTTAGTTTAAAAACTAACTAGTGAATACAGTACATTTGATATTGTCAGAGTGGGTAATCTGATAAGAAATAATTTATTATTCTAAAATGACGTCTCATCCTCTACTTAAGGGAAATTCCAGTTTAAAAAAAAAAACAGAAAACGTTTATCTTCTCTTATAATTGATGAAAAACGTGTTCTAGACAGAGTTGTGAAAACTTGACCATTTTGATTTTCCTGAAACTTGGCATATAAGTAGTATGGACAAAATAAAAAATACGACTTATTTCAAAAATTTTTTAAAGTGCATAGTTTGAGCATAGCCTTCTTTTAAAATATATCAAATTTACAAAGAGGCATTAATTCGTGTTCTTGAGATATTTAATTTTAAAGATTTTTAGTCATACTAAAATTCTAATTGTTCATTATTTTTTCGAACAATTTTTATCATCCAAAAATTTTAGCCACTGAAGTTCGAGAAAATAATGAACAATTAGAATTTTAATCGGACTAAAAATCTTTAAAATTAAATATCTGAAGAACACGAATTAACGCCTCTTTGTAAATTTGATATATTTTAAAGGAAGGTTAGAACTATATTTAAAAAAAAAAGTTAAAATTTTATTGATTTTAAAATTTTTTGTTAATGGAAGTTGTTTGAAAAAATGAAGAAAAATTCGAATTTCAGCCGTACTAAAAATCTTTAAAATTAAATATCTCAAGAACAAGAATTTTAGCCTCTTTGTAAATTTGATATATTTTAGAGTAAGGATAGAACTATTTCCAGAAAAAAAATTAATTAAATTCCAATTGATCTTTGACCCTAGCGCCATCTTTAAAAAAGTTTTTTTAATATTTTTATTTAAAATTAATTATAAAAACAATTAATTAATTTTTTTTTCAAACGACTAATTAATCATCTATCAAACAAAAAAAAGTTTGATGAAATCGGTATAGCCGTTCTTGAGCAATTTAATTTCAAAGTTACATCGGATTGGCAGAATTTTTATTTTTCATGCATGTTGGGGTGCCCCCTATGCTCAAACTATGCACTTTAAAAAAATTTTAAAATAAGTTGTATTTTTTATTTTGTCCATACTACTTATATGCCAAGTTTCAGGAAAACCAAAAATGGTAAAAGCTCGAAATGTAGAAGTTGACTCTGCTGAACAATTTGCAGAAGCGGCAACAGATGCTGTTCAAACAATTAAAATATTTTATGTGGATAAGGATACTGTTCTCAACACTCGCAAGCTATTGTCTGAACGATGGGCCGATGTACGTAGTATTCCTCACATTCAATCAAAACATCACTTTGAAGTTACTTTGGATGTTGCAAATGGTGATTATTTTTTATTGGCTTCACAAACCGCTAAATCCCCCAAGTTAATTAAAATCAAGATAACAAATATTAGTGTTTTAAACATTTACTTTAAGATACGAATTGAATTTCGAGTATATTTTGTATCGGTGTCTTTGTACGTAACGCTTTGAGACATGTACGTAACGCTAGTTTTTTAATTTTTACGTTAGAAAATGTTGAATTAAAGGTTAAATAAAAGCATTAAAAATAAGTGCGTTTCTTTTACTTTCAGATACTATTTCTGGTTTTTGTATAAACGTCATACATTCGATAAATTTTTATAAATAAACAAACTTCCAAAAAATGCGGTCCTTTTTTTGTCTTATGTACGTAACGTCCTTTTTTTTAAGTTTAGTTAAACAAAAATTTTGTTTTAAAAAAACCTTTTTTACTAGTTGAAAGTAATGATAAAATGCCAAAAAAATGATATGTTAAAAAATTTTTATAAAAATAATGTCGCTCATCAAGCAATTTTTAGAGCGGTTGATTGTCTTTGTACGTAACATGGAAACTGTCATATATATATATAGATATAAATGTTTTTTTGTATTTGGAAAAAAAAAACCGTTTTGGGGAAGTAGTTTTTTTTGGAATTTTTTTATACTACCAATGTACATTCTCTTGTACATATTTTTTATGTACATATTTTTTTGTACATATTGTACATGTCATTTGTGAATTTTAAAAAAATAATATTTATTTTTAATTTGAAAAAAACCGTTTTGGGGGAGCAGTTTTTTTAAGAATTTTTTTTATGCTTCCAATGTAGATAGTTGTTGTATTTTTTTGAATGAGATGTACATAACGTACATATTATAAATATTCTTTTGTACATATTTTTTTTTTTTGGCATGTCATTTGACATATTTTTGTAAATAGATTGGATATATTTTTATTGTACACATTGTACATTATTGGAAATAATTCCTTTTTTTTTGTATACGATTGAAAATATTCTTTTTAAATAGGTGTTGTCGAAATTTTTTCGGTGTGTACTAGGTTAAATATAAATTCCTTTCTCAGCGGTAGGCCTAACAAGCCATCCATAGAGCTTCACTCTTTAACATTAATGACGTTCTTAGGTCGCCTATGGCCATCGGGGTTATGTGATCGACGGACATTGGTTTCTTCTCTTCATTCAGCGAGGGAGTTCTCAGGGACGAGGAGTGGTGTTGCTGTGTTTGTACTTAGGTGCAAACCAGTAGTACCATTCTTTGTTCAGAGGCTTCTTCGGTGTAATGAAGAGAAGAACCAATTATACTTTTCTTTCAGGATCAGAGGCTTCACCTCATACAAATTCAAAAAACTTTTCCATTTTTCCACTTAGCTTTTACAATAAAACAATTTTTCATGGAGTTTAGGTTTTGAAGTCTGGTGCTCGGGAGCGTTCTTCAACTTTCGCATTAGGTTTAGTTGTAATTTATTTGTAGGTTAAACAAGCACAACTGGGTCAGTAGAAATGGACCTAGTGTCTAATCGTGACAGTTGTGATTGTTTTATTAGGTTGGGGAGAATCTGTTCTGTAGAATCTGGTCGTTAGGGGCTTTTCTAGTCAGTTCTCACATGCATTGTTGGAGTGGGCTCGCGAACGCGGGAATTCAAATTTAAACAATATGGATATTGTAACCATACTTACTTTCAAATTGTCTCCAGACGAATCTTGACCTTGGGAATCTCTTATCTTATTAAATAAAAATAAAATAAATAAAACAAATTTTTCAAAAAATTGAATAAATAATTTTTATTAAATAAAATTAAATTAAATAATTTTAGGTAACTAAATAAATAAATTTTTTTAAATACACACTACATCAAGATATAACTAAATATTTTTTATTTTTCTTAAAAATAAATCAATATTTTGAGCTAGGACGGTGCATCCAATAAATAAACATTCTTTTGAATATTTTTTATTTTTCAAGTTTTTTTAAAAATAAATAAATAATTTTAGGGGTGCTATCGTCAATAAATAATTTTAGGTATATAATTAATTCTGGAATTTCAGCATATCTGAAATTAAATAAATAAATTATATTTTTATATACAATATTTTAGGAATTTTTGTGAAAGGTAAAGCAAAGATTAGGTACGACGGTGGTCTTTTTGTTCTTTTACGGAATTTGGTTTTTACAAATTTTTGTGTTTTCGAATTGGGCGTTCGTTGTTTTTTTTCCGTTTTTGCATTTTTCATTATTTTTACATTTACAGCGTACTAACTACTTTTTTTTTGTTGTTGGGAATTGGTTTTAGTATTGTTGGTGTTTGCGAGTTCATAATTTTACGGGTTTTACCATCAAAATGTCAAACCAAATAGACGTTGACCATCCGTTCTATGGTCTGGAACCCAGCGAACTACTGGTCGAATGTTTGGTTCGGGGTGTGAACTTCGGGGGGGCCGATTGGGCAGAGGAACTGCGAAACCATGTAGATCATGGGTCAGTTCCAATAACAGTGTCTCATGCGAGAGATTTGATAGAGGAATCTCAAATGGTGGTGCAGGCAGCACAACTTATTTTAAATCAAGTACGACGACTTCAGTCACCGATTGATCAGACCTTCTTAGATGGTTTGGCGAATCGAGTGTTACATTACACGGGTAGGATGAATAGGTTGGGTCCTCGCAATGACTTGCAAGAAGCCCGCACCTACGCTATCTCACAATTGTCACGCGCTTGGAGTATAATAGGATCGTTGTCAACACGTCCAATTATGCAGAGTAAACCAGGAGTATCATCTGCTCCATCTGCTTCACCTGCTTTTCAACCAGATGAGAGATCCACACCGATCCCAGTACGGCCAATATCGGAAACGATACATAGTCTGAATCGTCCAAACCAGCAACAACAGAGACGGTCAGATCAAGCACCACCGGCTTATTTCCAGCAATCGGGTTTGAGAGCTGAGGACTTTGTAATACCACAATTGGGTCCATCACTCCAATCTGAACACACACACAATAATCCAGCATTAATACAACCGCAATTACAATTAAATTATCCATCAGTACCACAGGTACAACCACTACCAGTATATCCACCTGCTCCACTAACAGCACCACCACCATACAACCAACCTCCTCAGGTATGGCGGGACGCGGCTCCCGCGTTAGCACCAGTGGAGTACCGAGGGGTTCGTGGGAACAATTTGAGTCGTTATGACTCAAATTGGGTTCCAACCTTCACAGGAGATGGTCACTCCCCTGATGTTCATGAGTTTGTTCACAGAGTTGAGGCGGCTGCCAGGAGGGACCGTGTGAATTGGGACGACCTTAGGTCTATCGTTCCACGGTATCTCAAGGGGGCTGCCGACCGATACTATTTGAACTTAACTCATGAATATGAGGTGGTGACCTATCCAGTGTTAAGGGAGGGACTCCTACAAACCTTCGGTACGCTCACTGATGATAAGGCGATCTTGCGAGTTCTTCTGAACCGCAAACAAAAGTCAAAGGAGAGCGTGTACGAGTATCTGGTGGAGATTGGTTCGTTGAACCGTCGTTTAGCACGTCCATTTGCTGACCGTGAAATGCTAGAGATTGCTCGGGAGGGACTGAGTGTGGAGCTCAAAAATGCTACACTTGCAGCAACAATACATTCAATGGATGAACTTCGGACTTTATGTCAGAAGTTTGAACGTTTGTGGTCCACACCAGTTCCGACCAGAACATCAAATTTAAGAATTAGCGAGTTACAGCAGATGGATGATTATGAGGTGGATGTGAAACTAGATCGAAATGGATATATTGAAACGATGGATTCAACACAGTCCGAACAACAGCCCGAAGAAAGCGACGAGAGATGTAGGAACGCAGGACGATCTACCACCAAGGAAAACCGAATAAAATCATCAAATACATTTAATTTCCCATCATTACATCGAACGTATTTTAGACGTCTTGAACGTAACATTAGATATTGGAGGATGAGGAAATTATTTCGCAAAGCATGTATTTCATCTATCCTTTCAGAAACAAAGGATCCTCGGCCGCGATTGACAATTAAGATTTTGGACAAACATATTTCAGGACTATTGGATAGTGGAGCGTCAATCACAATACTTGGAAGAAATTCCTTGGAATTATTGGAATCAGCAGGTACAACTTACCGTAAGTACACTTCGTGTATTCGTACGGCAGATGGTACTGCAAATAAAATTTTGGGTTACATAGAAGTTCCAATAACCGTGAATGGCTCCACTAAACCAATGCGGTTCCATATTGTCCCTGGATTACGAGAAGAGCTCTACCTGGGCATAGATTTCTGGGAGAAATTCGGTATTGTTCCTTCTTTTGTTAGTGAACTGACTCGTACAGAGCCAATAACTTTAAATATACATAACCTCACCACTGATCAGCAACATGAACTGGATATGATCAAGGATTCTTTCCCGTCATTTGAAGTGTCTGGGCTCGGAAAGACTTCTTTGGTTGAACATGTCATCGATGTTGGGGATAGTGCACCTGTTAAACAGAGGCACTATCCCACATCGCCGGCTGTTCAACTAAAGGTTTATGCCGAACTCGACCGAATGCTTCAAATGGGCGTGATCGAATAGAGTATCAGTTCTTGGTGCTCGCCAGTGGTTTTGGTACAAAAAGAATCTGGTAAAAACAGATTATGTATTGATAGCCGTCGTGTCAATTCACTAACTAAAAAGGACGCTTACCCACTTCCCTTGATTGATGGCTTACTAGGTCGTCTAAATAGCACAAAGTACATTTCCAGTATTGATCTCAAAGATGCTTTCTGGCAGATTCCTCTGGCAGAAGCATCTAGAGACAAGACAGCCTTCACAGTGCCTGGTCGTCCATTGTATCAATTCCGGGTTATGCCCTTTGGATTGTGCAATGCTCCCCAGACAATGTGTCGGCTAATGCACAAAGTGATACCACATCAATATCACGAAAATGTCTTTGTTTATTTAGATGATCTATTGGTAGTCTCTTCCACGTTCCAGGAACATATGGAATTGCTGTCCAAAGTTTCTTCATTGTTAAGAGCGGCTGGGTTAACCATAAACCTCAAGAAAAGTAAATTTGTTCTGAGAGAGGTGAAATACTTGGGATTTTTGGTTGGTGAAGATGGTCTTCGAACAGACCCTGACAAGGTAAGAGCTGTAGCAGAGTATCCAGCTCCATCTACAGTAAAACAAATACGACGTCTTTTAGGAATGGCTGGTTGGTACCAACGTTTCATACCAAACTATGCAAGCGTGGTATCACCAATTACAGATTTATTAAAGAAAAGTTCTGGGAAATTGAAATGGACATTGGAAGCGCAAGCTGCTTTCGAAAATTTAAAACGATTGCTGACTACAGCACCGGTATTAATTAACCCTGATTATAATAAAGAGTTCTTTATTAGATGCGATGCGAGTCTGACAGGGATAGGTAGTGTACTGTATCAGATCGACGAGGACGGACAAGAGTGTCCGATAGCCTTCATGTCGAAGAAATTAAATAGAGCTCAGAGAAATTATTCGGTTTCTGAGTTGGAATGTCTTGCGGCAATTCTGAGTGTGAAGAAATTCAGGGGCTATGTTGAAGGTCACCGATTTACAATTGTGACTGATCACTCAAGTCTGAAGTGGCTTATGTCACAGAAAGACTTGAGTGGTCGTCTGGCTAGGTGGAGCCTAAAACTCCAACATATGGATTTTACCATTGTCCACCAAAAAGGTACCCAAAATATAGTCCCTGATGCTCTATCTCGTCTTTATGACGATACACACGAGGAATTGACGGAAGCATTAACACATCACATTAACGACATTAAAATCGACAATGAAGGTTATCGGCACAACGAATATACGGATATGATAGCTAAAGTTCAATCATCACCAAAGGACTTTCCTTCAGTCAAAGTCGTGGATGATAAGCTATACATTCGTATTGAGCCAAGACCTGATGCAATACCCAACGATGTTCCTGTGTGGAAACTCTGGGTACCAAAACCGATGACTTCCAACATGATTCAGAAACATCATGATGATAGTACTGCTGCTCATGGAGGTGTTAAAAAGACTTTAGAATTACTTCGACGTCTTTATTATTGGCCGGGCATGGCGTCACAGGTACACAACTATGTTGTGTCCTGCGACACATGTAAACAAACAAAAGCCACGAATCAGATATTGCGTCCTCCGATGCAATATCAATTCGAAACAGCACGTCCATGGCAGAGAGTCTATATAGATTTTTTGGGACCGTACCCTCGTTCTACACTTGGGAATACGGTGTTATTGATAGTTCTGGATCATGCTACGAAGTTTGTACTACTGAAACCACTTAGAAACGCAACTTCACCGAAGGTGAATGCTTTTCTAAGGAATGAAGTGTTTCTTACATATGGGGTACCAGAGTTTCTACACAGTGACAATGGCAAACAGTTCACTAGTAGGAACTTTCAAAGTCTTTTGTCAGATTTCGGCATTAAACACATTAGGACCGGTGTCTATAGTCCTCAAAGCAACGCGTCAGAGCGGGTCAATAGGTCAGTTCTAGCAGCAATTCGAGCGTTCATAAAAGGTCAACATACCAAGTGGGACTCACAAATTGGTGAAATCGCATATGCACTGCGGGCTGCAGTACATTCTGCTACCAAGTACTCACCGTACTATCTATTATTTGGTCAACATCCAATCTCGGATGGAAATACTTACCATTTGTTGAGATCACTACACCAGCTTGGTGAAGATGCTGGTGAGGAATTAGAACGTTCTGATCATTTGACTCTGCTTCGGAACCGGGTTCAACAAAATTTAAAAGCAGCCTTCAAAAAGTCGCAACATCAGTACAACCTGCGATCTAAACTACGGACTTTTCAACCACAACAACGTGTGTTTGTACGGCAACATCATTTGAGTGACGCTACAAAAAAATTCTCGGCAAAATTGGCTCCAAAGTTCTTACCTGCAATGATTAAAACTAAGATTGGAAATGTACTCTACGAGTGCACAGATATGAGCGGTAAGAACCTTGGAGTCCATCACGCGAAAGACATCAGGGAATGATGTCTTTTCGTTAGGTAGGGTTGTTCCTCTGGCTGATTGTCGTCTCTGGGGTTCACATCTCCCGTGTCATGCTTACTGGTTGTATCGGGGTGTCCATAGTGCTGACGTTCGGATGGATGGTCGGTCTCAGTACTCAGTGAAGTTCCTAGGGACTTCATGAGTGTTGGGACCGGTCATCGGTCTTGACGCCAGTGACTGTGGGTATCTCGATCCCAGATACAGATTAGTTTTGGGAATTAGTTCGGTGGTTTCTGACGTAGAGGGGGTGACGACGTTTTTGTGATTTCAAGGGTAAATATCTTGATTTTTACCTTGAATTCATGGTGTAACGTCCGCTATGTTCGCCTAAACAACAATAAAACCAATTCATCTTCTTTTTTTAATTCAATAAAAATGTATTTCATTAGTTTCAGTTCATTTTTTACATTAATAATCATTTTAAAATTTTCTAATACTTAACGGCTAGTTAAATTTCGAATATACTATAAAAAACAAACGAACGTACTCAATTTTATTTCCAATTCTAACGAACAGATGTCGTTACTAATTTTTGCTGAATCTTTGGTGTTACACGATTTTGATTTTCATGAGAAGATGTCAAAAGGAAAATCACATATTTTCATCATTCAGTTTTTAACTTTTAAAACAAAAGGATTATTCCTTTTGATTCCGGTTTTGATTTTTCAAAAGATCTCATCTAGTCAAAGTTTGTTCATGCAATCATGTTTAGAAAAAATAAGTTCAGTGATAATTATATCAGAAACAAATTTTTGTAATGCTATATAAAAACAAAAAAAAATGTTTTATGAAGTTTGAATAGTGTGTTTTTAATTATAAGCGTCTAGAATTAAAAATAAAATAATAAATTGATACCTATCAAAGATTACGTTTGATTTATTCTAAATGTGAGAATCAAATGCATATATTACACACAAATGAACATTTTAATATATTTACAAATAATTTAATGAGAAAATGTAAACAAGCTATAAAACTATTTAAGGAAGTCTGGTTTTTTGCACATATGTTAAGTGAATTAAAAGCTATATTTCCAAATGGATTTTTTGCTGGTGATCAATTTCGTATAACAAAATCAGATGCTGCTGAGTTTTGGAAATTAAACTTTGGAAATAGGAAATCATACTGAAAGTGAATGGGGTCCACCAATCAACAGTTAATTTAAGGTATTTTAGACTCAGATATATTAATTTTTGTTTAATTATTTTTTCCTTTGGAATGTTAGGATAAAGCTAACAAAATAATAAGAGATTCCCAAATTTAAGATTCGTGCAGGGACAATCCGTATCCCGGGAGTAATCCCCTTTGTTTTATTTTGTTTTGATGCTATTGGTATAAAAGTCCAAGCCACAATATAGTGGTAAATGCAAGAAGTGGCTCCGTATCAGAGCCAGTGCAATAGTACCTGAAATTTTTTTAGTTTATTGCTAATTTTTTTAAATTAAAAATTTATTTTGAAATTTTTTTTTTATTTAAATCGTTTATTTTGTTTGGTGATTATTGCGGTTGATTTATTTTGGTTTCAATTTGAAAAATATGAATTCCCCACATAATTCTCCTTCGCGTGCTGCCTCACCGGTGAATGCCTTGGGTGGTGATGAACCACCCATGCTAATGACCCGTCAGCTGTTAGCTGATTTTATCCAAGCAAACTTGCAGCAGTTTGCACAACAACAACAACAATCCACGGCACAGCGGCAGATGCCATTACCTTGCTCACAACCTCCAACAACTGAACCAGATTCAGCTACCGTGAGCAATATTAACTTCGTTAAATTTAAAGCTCCGCAAAATCTTTTCGAACAAACCCCAATTGTTGGTTCAGGATGTTGGAACTCCAATTTTTTAGTTCGAATGTTAGGTCAGAAATGACCAAATATTCACATGCGTTAAGTGCAATTGATTCAAGATTGCACAACAAATTGGCACCGTTGCTCTTTAAAGAGATAGGTGATACTCCTTATACAACCTTTAAGTCGGAGGTAATTAAAATTTTGGGCGACAGCGATAAGGCGAAAATTAACAATATTTTACATAAATTAGTATTAGGTGATAAAAAACCTACTCAGTTGCTAGTTGAATTCCGAATTAACGGTGCTGATATGAACGATGGTATAGTCAAACAACTTTGGATGTCACGTCTTCCTGAAAACATCCAACTTGTTTTAACGTCTTTCGAAGACGATAGGTCATTAACGGTGTTGGCAGAAAATGCCGACAATCTTATGGAAACGTTGTCACAAAGACAAATTTGTTTAATGAACGTTCCATCTACTTCTAATTCTGCACAATCAACTAACTCAAACTGGTTTCATCAACGTGTTTCTCAACCTCAAAATCAAAACATTAATGAAATGTTTTCTAATTTCAAAACGCAAATTCTGAGTGAAATTCACTCGATAGTAAATGTTGTTCATAGGTCGCGCTCTAAATCTCGTGATAACCGTCGGGGAACCTCTAGATCAAAGTCTAGGGAATTAAAAATTAATTCGGACATTTGTTTTTACCACTCCAGATTTAAAGACAAAGCACTACGCAGCGTCACTGGATGTAAATTTTTTAAAAATTTCGTCGCTCCGAATAAACCCGACAATCAAAAAAACGAGTAAATGCAATACGATGTCAGTAGTATTGATGAGCTTCAAGTCAACCGTTTATTATTTTTGAGAATAACTCAAAACTAAAATTTTTAATTGATACGGGAGCAGATGTTTCTGTCATCCCAAAATCATTTTTCCAATCAAATCCAGCTACTACTGTTTTCAAATTATTTGCGGCAAACTGCACACCCGTTTCTGCCTATGGCACTCAAATTCTGCAATTAAACATTGGTCTTCGCAGAAATTTCTCTTGGGAATTTATAGTTGCCGACGTTTCGATTCCTATAATCGGATCAGATTTTCTTAAGCACACTGGATTACTTGTTGATATTCAGAGACAGAGGCTCATAGTCCCGTCAACCTCTCTGTACTCAATAGGTAGTTTATCTAAATGCGATGAACCTTCAATTTCTCTAGTCGACAAGACTAAATTACCAACTAAAATTGTCAAAATCTTGGAAGCATTCTCAGAGATTGCAAATACTAATCTCCAAGTAGTGTGAAACACAACGTGACACACAAACTAGAGACAGTTGGTGCACCTGTTTCTTGCAAAACTCGACGCTTGGCTCCTGACAAACTTACAATAGCCAAAGCCGAGTTTGAAAAGATGGTGCAACTGGGTATTTGTGGGCCCAGTAGGAGCTCTTGGTCAAGTCCATTACACTTGGTCAAGAAAAAGAACGGAGAATGGCGTCCTCGTGGAGATTATCGAGCTTTAAACAGAATTACTGTTCCCGATCGATATTCCATTCCCCACCTTCAAGATTTTTCGCATCAGTTTGAGGGATGCACAATTTTCTCGTCCCTCGATCTTGTTCAGGCATACCATCATATACCAATACATCCGGAGGACATTCCTAAAACCGCAATTTCTACTCCTTTCGGTCTTTTTGAATTTTGCAAAATGACCTTTGGTCTTAGGAATGCTGCTCAATCGTTCCAAAGATTGATTCATTCCGTTTTAACCGGATTCAAATTTTGATTCGTTTATCTAGATGATGTTTTGGTTGCATCAAAAAATCTAGAAGAGCACTTAACTCATTTACAAATGATTTTTCAGAGATTCTCTGAAAACAGTCTTATCATTAATCCAGATAAATGCATATTTGCAAAATCTGAGATTAATTTTTTAGGCCATTTGGTATCTGACCACGGTATATTACCAGATCGTGAACGTGTTCAAGTCATTGAAGACTTTAAACGTCCCACAAATGTTAAACAGCTTAAACGTTTCTTAGGCATGATTAACTTTTATCGACGTTTTTTACCAGCTGCTGCAGCTGATCAAATTTTACTAAACAACTTCTTAAAGGGATATAAGAAGAACAGTAAAATTCCAATTTCATGGACAACTGAGTCCATTCAAGCCTTCGACAATTGTAAAGATAAATTGTGTATTGCCACTCTTTTAACTCATCCGTCATCTTCAGCTCGACTAGCAATTATGGTCAACGCATCTGATACAGCAATAGGAGCCGTAGTGCAGCAATTTGTTGAAGAAACCTGGCAACCGCTCAGTTTCTTCTCGGTTCGTCTTAATGATGCCCAAATAAAATATAGCGCTTATGATAGAGAACTTCTCGCAGCGTATTCAGGCATCAAACATTTCAGGTATCTCCTGGAAGGTCGTGAATTTACATTATTTACCGACCACAAACCTCTAATTTTTGCTTTCAAACAAAATTTAGAAAAAGCATCTCCCCGTCAATTTCGTAATTTGGATTTCATTGGGCAAATCACCGCTGATATCAAAGATATTTCCGGCGTCGACAATGTCGTAGCTGACGCGTTATCTCGCATAGATCAAATACTCATACCAGAGAAACTTGATTATGCTGCAATCGCGGACGCGCAAACCAATGACGAGGAATTTCAAAATATTCTTCAAAGTAACACAACTTTGAAGTTCGAACCATTTCCAATTACTTTTAATGAAAGTAAATTGATATATTGTGACACATCAACTGCTATACGCAGACCATACATTCCAGCACAATTTCGCCAAAGTGTTTTCGATGCTTTTCATAAACTTTCGCATCCTGGTGTCAATCCTTCAACCAAATTACTAACCAAGTACGTTATTTGGCCGTCTATTAAAAAGGACGTTAAACTTATGGCGCAACAATGTATAGCGTGTCAAATGTCCAAGGTATTTAGGCATACTAAATCATCTCTCAGCACTTTCAAAACTAATTCACAGCGATTCTCGCAAATACACCTCGACATCATTGGTCCTCTACCAATATCGGAAAATCAACGATATTGTGTAACGCTTATCGACCGTTATACGCGGTGGCCCGAAGCGATACCAGTTCCAGACAACACTGCTGGAACGGTCGCGTTCGCTGTATACAACAATTGGATTTCAAGATTTGGTGTTCCAGAATCAATTATAACTGATTAAGGAACCCAATTTGAATCCCATCTTTTCACTGAACTGTCCAACCTATTAGGTTTTAACAGACTAAGAACAACCGCATATAATCCAAAATGCAACGGTTTGGTAGAAAGATGGCATCGCACAATTAAATCAGCAATTATGTGTTATGACCGTCCAGACTGGACAAAAATTCTACCTTCAGTCCTGTTAGGTTTAAGAACCTCCTTCAGCGAAGAACTTCAAACAACTTCAGCGGAACTAACATATGGAAGCTCGATAAGAATTCCGGGACAGTTTCTCGATTCTTCTACAAATTCTTTTGTTCCTCAAGCTGATTTCGTCAAGGAGTTGAGGAAACATTTTGATGAAATACGACCAAAGCCAGCATCAGCACACGTTACATCTTCTTCCTTTGTAAGCAAAGATTTGCAAACTTGCTCACATGTATTTTTACGTACTGACGCTGTAAGGAGATCATTACAAGCTCCTTACGCTGGTCCTTTCAAAGTTTTAAGTCGAAACAATGAAAACTTCAATATAGAAATTAATGGCAAAGCAGCCAAAATTTCAATTGATCGACTTAAACCATGTTATCATGAAAATTCAGGCGATGAACAATTCAGTTCTCTCGCTAAAGCAAATTTTTTGAATCAACTAGATTCAACTGCTAAATTGAATCGTAACGATTTTTCTGAATTTTCTAAAAGCAGCAACTAAAACAAGTTTTCATACAAATTAATTCCAGCTGATCATTCTGATTCTAATTTTCCTAGTTTTTCTGCGAATCTGAAACAATCAGATGCAACTGGTGTGAATAAATCTAATTCAATATCACCAAAGCAACCTAAAAAGAAAGTAACATTTAATGATCAGCCTACTATAATTATTATTCCCAATCAACGAGTTTCTAAATCTGGAAGGATCATCAAAACACCCCAAAAACTATTAAATTATATTGACCGGTGTTTTGAAAATTTTAAACAAAATATAATTTTGGATTTTTGTGTTCTCGCTGTCGTCGAACACTGTCGCAATTCTTTTCCTAGCTGTATTAAATTGGCAGTAATGCTCATATTCTCTATTTTTTTTTGTTGTACCCAATCTTTTCACTGTTTAATCCCCACTTTTTTAAACTGTTAATTTACTAGTTTCTCTCGTTCTTCTGGCGAATCACTGGTGAGGGAGCGTTATGTGGTGACTTTTTATTTAATCGTTTGCGTTTAATTTAAATTCTTCTTTAAATTCGATTCAATCTTTTAGCAATAGATTAATAAAATTTTAGGTACAATTTTTTCAATCTAAAAATTATTTCTTAAAAATTATTTTCTATCTAGTTTTCTTTTTAAAAAAGAAATAATTATTACAAAAAATTGTTTTTTCAATTAAGTTTAAAAAATGTTATTTTATTAACGTGTAAAATCTCAACTATTGAAATTAATAAAATTAAAGTAGAATCTCCAGAATAACTAAAATATAATAATCAGTTTACTTTAATTAGTTTTACAACCAATAGTTTGAACTCTAGCAATCGTGGTTGGTCTCAAATAGCGTATAGCCAAAATAGTGGTCCTTGGAGTCATGTATCTCGGCACAAATGGAATGACGTCACACTGTCAGATTCTGTAAATTCATCAAAAACATGCTAGTCTGTACCTTACATTGAATCAATATTTTTACCATTCAAAGTTAATAATAATAATATTGATACCAAATTTGTGAATAACGCAACTGTAGTTCGTGGAGTATTTGGAAAAGTTTTTTGTGTTATTGAAAAAGAAACAAACAAAGAGTTTGCATTGAAATCATCAGATTATTAAAGATGGATCCGTATCTCAATTAAGAGACGAAGTTGATATATAACAATTTGTGGATATCATCCTTTGTTGTTCAGTGCATTTATTTTGGCTGAATAGGAAACAAATATTTTTATCCAACTATACGCATCCTGGTGGAGCAACAGTGAACACGCAGCAAAAATAATATAGCAACCAAACCAGCTATAGAACAAATCCATTTATTTGACAATGGAAAAATATTTCTTCCTAGTCCCTGTTGATGTGCAGGATAGAAAGTAATTCAAAACCAATAAATTGAACGATAAGAATACGAGTAGCATTTTCAAACAATCGCTCCAGCTCAATCTAACAATGGGGGAAACTACCAGTATTGATCAAAAATGTTATCAAACCTACATAAATAACTAAATACAGTAACAGAAGTACACGGATACCACGACAAGATATCTGTGTTAAACTATGGATTAGTGATGATCCTTGGGGCAAAATGCAACTCTGTCACCAGTACACAACGGGTATTTGAAAGAAGTATAAAAGTACAACTAAACAAGTGCAAAAGATGGCAAGGAATGTTCGCAAAAGGTATAAAAAACGTCTCAAGACTGCTGAAATGACTAACAGAAACATACGCACACTACATCAAGGAGACAGGTCATCAACAAATACACAAACACAGCACCAATAAAGAAAGAATCTGGCCAAAATTGTACAATACGTGAACAATTGCTTAATAAATGGAACAAATTATAGTTTGCCCGGTTCGGTTAACCGTAAACCGAAACCGCGGTTTTCAGCTTATCAAATTGTAACCGTAAACCGCTGCTAAAAATCGCGGTTTACGGTTTTCAACAAATTTTAAATTTTAATTGTCATCGAAAATTTATTTTCTATATTTTCTGTCTAAATTTAATTTATGTGTTGTCTACTGATTCAAAGAGGATTCTAGCAGTAATTGGTTTAAGGGTTGAGTTATAACAACTAAGTAATAATTTATAATAGCTACTTTAATTTTGAACAAAGTAGTAATTAATTTGTGATCTTCATTTCGTTTCATATTGAGCCAAACACAAAATCAACAAAAAAAATAGCTTTGTTTATCGCTAAATTTGAATTTGTTGATTGGGTTGACTAATATTAGCTGCATTTCATGAAACCGTGTGATCCGGATCCGCTTAAGTTTTATATGCAAACTGAGATCCCAAAACAAAGTTGGATCTGATTTTGCATGTAAAACTTAGGCGGATTCGGATCACATGGTGTTATGAAATGCAGCTAATATAAGTATAAGTAATATACTGTAAAAGTAATAGGTAATTAATAAACTGTTGTTATTAATAACGAAAAAATATTAAATAATTTACTTTTACACTTCACACTATTCGCAGTTGAAATTGCAAAGCAACAATATTCCAAAAAAAAATACGTCAACAGTTTGGGAATATTTTACAAAAATTTCATCTACCAACAATGCCAACAATAGAGCTAAATGTAAGAAAAGTGGATCAGATGCGTGAACAATTCTAAGAGTTCTACGTCTGCAATGGTTGATCATTGATCACACATGCGAAATGATCATAAAATTTCTTGTAAAAGACCACACGATTCTGTCATAAGACAGGCAAATGTCATAAGACAGGCAATTTTTGGTAAAGGCGTAATCCTCCCACCGAATCTGAACGCTTTTTTTCGGTTTCAGATAATTTTAGTCGTAAATTAAGATTTCGCCTTAGCGATCATTCACTTAAAACTAATCTTATTTGATACAAGAACAAATATATTAATTCCAGTAAATATCTTTGCATTGAATTGAGCACATTATAATAAAAACCGAAAACCGAACCGTAACCGCAGGTTTCTACAAATTGAAAACCTGAAACCGCGTTTTATAACTTTCCGGTTTTTTGCAAACTCTAGAACAAATACATTGAAAACAACCGCTAAGAGTATGTACAAAATGTCTAGTCTCCTGATAACAACCATAACGAAACTATCAACACCCATCCACCTCCGGAACGGGAATTTAAAAATACCATCCAAAAACTGTAACACAGTATAGCAGCTGGTTACGACGAGGTACCATCAGAAGTATTTAAAACTAATGTTGGTATAACAACTGAATGTCTGACACTGGAACATCGAAAAGATATCAATTAAGTGGAAAGAGGGTTTAACCTTATCAATGCCAAAGACATGTGAGAATGTAGAAAATAGATAGTGCTCGATTATTATTCATTCTTGAAAGTAAATCTCCAATAATTAACAGACAATTGAGTAATGAAGCAACTGGTTTTAGACCAGGTATGGAGCTGTACCGATCACAGAATAGAACAATAAAATGAATGAATTTTCGTCGACTTTGAACGCACAGTTGTTTCAATCAACAGAATTGCGCTATGTGGAAATAATTTCACAAAATAGTTATCCCGAAAAAATTGATCTAATGAAAGGAAAATGTATCAGGATACTGGAAACAGAATTCAATACAAAGGACAACAATGATATACATTCTAAGACTCTCGAGAAGTGAGACAGGACTATGTACAATCCCCGCTCCTTATAGTACCATAAAGTGCCGTTCAGATAGCGGGGATTGTACCAATAAAGGATCGTGGTGTATTATTTAACCCCTTTGTCCCAATAATGTTTACGAGTAAGTAGAACAGTTATTCGTAAATACATAACACAAGCTGACTAGCATTTTACTTGAAACCAAACTTTAAGAGGAAACAATAACAAAGTCATCTAGGACTATGCCACGATTAATGAAGTAAAACTAAACTTTAGTTATGGTTTAAATTATGGCTCATATAATTTGGAATACACAACTGTGTATCATCTTTATTATTCTACGATTATTTGTTTATGATTTAAAAGCACTCAAAATGTGCTACACTTTCGTGACGCACTGTTACCCTCCATATAATTGCAGATAAACGTAGTTTCACGTATAAATTGGTTTGTGATGTTAAGTAGTAATTTGTACAATTAAAAATTCAATAGTTTATTGTCAATTACAAGAACCGGATCACCGAAGTGAGTACAACAATCATCATCAACAATGAGTGCAACACAATGAGTGCACCATCAACAGTGAGTACAACAATCAACGAGTGATTACAATCTCGACCTCTGTTTTTCCACAAAGAAGGAACCACGTAACACCATTCCAATATCTAGGGCTGTCTTACAAGATTTCCCAAGCTCTAAACATCGCCCAGTAATTCTTGAGGTGGGTATCCAAATCCCACTCGTTAACTCTACTCCTCAACCTAGATGGAATTTTAATAAAGCTGACTGGCTAAATATAGGTCGGAGTTGGATGCAGTGATTCGCTGGATCCAACCCATTCCTAAAAATTACGATAGGTTCGTTGGAGCCATCATATCGACTGCTAAGAAATGCATCCCAAGAGGCTTCCGTGAAAAATACATTCCTGGCTGGAGTAGAGAGAGAGAGCGATATATTATGAGGACTGAGTAGTACTTTAGTTGTGGTGGGACAGACGTGGCTGATGACTTGATATACTCACTGGACACCACGAGGAAACAAAAATGGGTTAACGCTGTTGAAAACATTGATTTTTCACATTCAAGCAGGCAAGCTTGGAGTCTCCTTCGGAAACTGGGTGGCTGAAACTCCATTACTCGTACTAACAGTGAAAATCCAGAGGACATTGCAAATCATATCGTAAACATGTCTCGTTCTTCTATTAATCGCCTTCATAAGAGAACAATTAAACGTAAATTTAGAGAAATGAAGCGCAATTGCCTATCTCCATCGAAATATGAGAACTCTTTTAGTAGCGAAGAACTAGATTCAGCTTTGTCCCAAACAAAAAATGGAAAAGCGGCTGGCTACGATGGTATTTTTCCACAATTTCTTAGAAATGCTGGAAAAAATGTAAAACAATGGCTAACTAAATTTTTCTCGAATATCCAAGAAACCGGCAATCTTCCAAAACACTTTAAGACTACGAAAGTAATAGCGATACTTAAACCAGGTAAAGAATTCAATGAACCAGGAAGCTATCGCCCAATTGCCCTTTTGAGCACCTGTTACAAATTGTTAGAACGGCTCATATACAACCGTATCGCACCCATCTTGAATGACCAGATCCCAGTCGAACAAGCTGGTTTCCGTCCCAATCGCAGTTACACTGACCAACTGCTCGCTTTAACATCCTATATCGAAGCTAGGTATATCAAAAACAATTAAAAACAAGCGCAGTATTCATCGATCTCACATATGACATGGTTTGGCGAATTGGGATAATATATCTGTAGGTGGGAGGTAAACTACACCAAGTCCATTTTTTTCAAAATACGTTTTTTTATACTGTTAGAATCAGGATTTTGTTCTCTACCGAGAGGTTAATAGCACTGAGTCCTAACTAGTGTAGTTTTCGAGATAGAACAATTGTAAATGACACCAAGTCCAAAGTCCTTAGAGGTAAAGAACGTCAATTGAACAAAATTTGACACCAAGTCCAAATGTTATGACTAAATAGTGTTGTAGACGACAACAATGTATTTAGAGGTAAATAACACCAAGTCCACTTAGTCAATGTGTCTTTAGGTTTTAACGTCTTTTAGTTTCTTAAAAAATGTAAACAAGTTTAAACATTTTTTAACGTTAAACTTACATTGTTAATAATACATTTTGAAGTAAACTTTATAAAAAAGCCTTTAACATTATTTTTGGAAACAGCTTTTATGTACAATTGTCTTGGACTTGGTGCTGTATGTTTCAAGGGACTTGGGAATACTAAGATCCATCATTGTGAGGTAAAGCACACCAAGTCCTTTTTAACAAATAACCGTTACATAATATGACGTAATTTAATTAAGGATATCATGGAAATTAAAAAAAAATTACAAAGTAAAAAAAAGTTTCGGTTTAAAGGAAGCAGTTAATAGCGATATAGCAGGGTTTGTGAATTTCAAACAGTTTTTTGGCTTTCCTGTAAAATTTTAAAAATGTGACTTGGTGTAGTTTACCTCCCACCTACAGATATAAGCTGTTCAATGCAATGCCTTGTAGCACCATCTCTCGTTTAATTAACAACATGCTGAGTAATAGTGTATTCAAAGTTAATCTAAATAATTCCTGTAGTAGGTCCAAAATGCTTAACAATAGTTTGCCACAGGCTTCCGTCCTGGCGCCATTACTTTTTAATTTGTACATCCATGACATTCCTGACACAACATCAAAAAAATTTGGTTACGCTGATGATTGGACCCTGGCCACTCAAAACAACGACATGGGTGTCTTGGAAGATTTGCTCTCAACTGACCTGGCGATAGTGAATGACTATTTTCGAACGTGGAGCTTGTTTCTTAATCTAAATAAAACCGAGAGTTCTTGTTTCCACTTAAACAACAAACTGGCAAAACACGAACTATCAGTGTTATTTAACGGCACTGTCATTAAATACAATCAACAGCCAAAGTACCCGAGCATTACTCTCGATAGAACTCTTTCTTTTAAACTCCACCTAGAGAATACGTCAAAAAAACTTAAAACGAGAAACAATATATTGCACAAACTTGCAGGCTCAACATGGGGTGCTACTTCAACTACCCTCCGCACAACTGCTCTAAGTCTGGTTTACTCAGTCTGGTTGAATTGCACACATACTCAAAAAGTTGACTGTCAGCTGCATGCCACGATGCGTGCTATAAGTGGTACCATCAGGTCTACTCCTTTACCCTGGCTCCCTGTGTTAAGCAATATTGCTCCACCTGCACTCAGACGCTCTCATGCGCTCATGCGTGAACATAAAAAGGTAACTAACAACATCACGTTACCCTTGCACGAATATTACGGTGACAACGCTAGTTGTCGATTGAAGAAAGCCTCCACATAAAACTGCCAGCAACCTGCTGGTAACCAATTTTAATATCTTGGATGCCTAAGACACCTCCTGAAATCATTACAACCCACCTAGCCTTTCTATTACTAACCCGAATTCTGCCCAACCTGGTTTCGATCATGCCACGTCATACCTGGACTACACTAAACCGAATAAGAACGAATCATGGACGTTGTGCTGATTCTTTCTACAAGTATTTCAGAGTCCCCTCAATGTGACTGCGGAGCTCCACAACAAACCATAAAACACATTGCAACTGTGTATCCAACTCGACGATACAATGACGAACTCTCAGACATCCATTTGGCAACTCCCGATGTAGTAGCATGGATAGACTCACTCGTAGTAAACATATAATGTTCAAATGTACTGCCCAATGTTCAAATATTTTACTTTTTATTTTTTAACTAAAACAAAAAGACGAGCAATCAAATCGATTGTAAGCTCATTTAATGTGTATTCATGTTTTGTTTTATGTAGATTTCATAGAAAAATCTAAATATTTAACGTTTTATTTTAATTCTTTTTAATGTGTCACAACAAAAACCACACACTAAATAAAAGCTAATTCTGTCAGCGTTACCCAGGTAGCACGGCGAGGCCGTAGAATTTCGGATTACGCTACCCAAGAACTATTAGAGATCGAAAATATATTAAGAAAAGTAAAATTAAAAATATTAAAGTGAAAAAGTCGTAATTTTCTTTATAAATTCAAATTTTAAAAACTCACTTTAATTTAGCTCAAAATTAAAATTACAGTAAAATAAAACTTTTTTTGTAAAATGTTTAAATTAGAACTTTTATTTTTATATATTAATCACAATTCATTTTTTTTTAATTAAGGTTTTACTATTATCTTATACATAATTATGTTTGCTTGAAATTTTAATGCCTAACAAAAGCATATTAACTTCAAAAGTGAATGTTACAGAAAGCTAAAACTTGTTCTTTTGTTATGGTTTAAAAACTTTGTTCGTAATCTTAGTTCAACTCAACAAACACGAAACTTACCCTTTGAAATTTCTTTGATTTTTGACATTTACTAATGTTGTTACCATTTTTTTGGTGCTAGATTTCACAGTAATTCACGAATTCTCATATTTATAAACTAAATCTTAATGTCGTAACAATTAAAAAACGGAAGCGCTTCAAATAATAATTCAATTTTTTTATTTCTATGTTCTATGAACTGAATTAACGAAAAATCTTATCTGAAACTATTTATCTAAAAATAAAAATTAGTAATCCTAAAGAGAATTAAATTAAAGTTTACATGCTCTAAGTGTATTCATTTTACAACATAATTTCAGATCCCAGATCAAGTTCAGAAAATTATCGAAGAAATATATAAATTATAAAATAGAAAAAAAAATTTAAATTGCTCTTAATTTCTGTCTAGACATAAAAAATAATAACACAAACAAAAATCAGTTGATTTTTTCAACCGTTTCTGAACCCAGGTAGAGATACTTTTTAAAAAACGTCATCTAACATTACAAAAGTTACACATAATACGGTGAACATGTTTTAATTACAAATTGATCTATTATTTTTCATCTGGTATTAACACCAGTGTGCATTTTTTCTAAGAAATCACAAGATAAAACATTCTCAATCTCATACAAACAATTTTTTATATCCTTTTCTATTTCTCCCGAATTTATAGCCCACGATGTTCCAACGTTCGAGAAAAAATTATATAAATCTTGTATATCCGATATATATTGACATTTTAAAACTAAATATTCATTTTTACTTTTACTTATACTATTTTTTGCCGAATTGTTTTTATATCGAAAATCCATTAATGTAGCAATTCTTGTTACATGTGGAATAAACATCGATTGATCAAACTGTTTAGATTCTGTCACACTTTTTGAAGTACCAAGTGTATCTTGTTCGTTATCACATTTATTTTCATCATATTTTCCACCTACAAACGCCCATCTATACATTTGAAAATGCGGTAAAATGGTAGCTGGTAAAACACAACCCATTTCTAATAGTTTTGCTGTTTCTAGTTGTACCATTCTCCAATGCGGATGACCATGCGCATTCAGTCCATTGCTTGAATTTGTTACCCATGAAGTATCTAGACCGGATAACATTTTTATATGTTGACTGAAATGAAATACGCAAGCTTTCATCGAAAATTTCAAAAAGACAACATAAATAAAACTTACCTATACTCCTCGGTATCTGTTAACAACTCTTGTTCGATAGCCAAAAAAACTTGTACCATTTCCGCTATTATAATCGGCCATAATGATGTAACATGATCCGGTGACATGCGTAATAGTAACACACGAAAACATAAGAATACAGCCGCTTGTACGGATGGAACCACCTGAGGAAGTCGTAAACTGTTTGCTAATTGTTCTTGTATTTCGGGCATATACTTATGATACTGATCTAATTCACTACAAAATATAACAAACGCTAATCGTTTCAATAGCAAAGCTCTTTGTTCATATTCCTGTTCTTTTGATGTAAAAATATTTAAACTTCCTGTTTGTGCCAACGAAACTCGATCTAAAGAATAATCACAGAACATTAATATTCGAATAAGAAAAGTAAAACTTTACCAAAAACCTACTCATCAACTCTCTAAACGTTGTATTATCGTACGTCATCAAACTATCCAATATAGATTTCCAAAATGGCAGACAAGATATATCCATTTGAAAAAAAGATGAATCAAGCAGCAAATCTAACAAATCTTTTCGCCACGCTTTTCTTGTATACTAAAATAGAATTAAAAATTACATTTAAATCATCGCATCGCGGTGTCTCAATATAAAAAACAATATTACCTGATAACCGCTCAACGATGCCAATAAATGTGAACAAGCATAAAAAGATGGAACATTTCGTGTCGTATGATTTTTTAAATATGGAATAATATTATACATAAGCGTGATAACAATACCAATTACTTTATCTTTTTCCTGTGATCCATAAGCAACGTCTAATAAATTAGCAAGAATAACAGCTAATATTGATTGAGCTTGAACGCTATATTGTTGATTCCCGATAATACTGTTTCCTTCCCTGAATAAACCATCCGAATTTGAAGAATTAAAATCTTCCTTTACAGCTAAATTCCTTCGAAGCCATGTTGTTTGTTCTAAACATGCCCCAGCAACTGTTGATAACGCTTCAACCAAACGCGCAGTTATGTCATGCAATTCTCGTAAATCTTTTTTATCTTGAAACGGCATTTGCGGACATCTTTGTACAAATTCATTTAATATAATTAATAAAACAAATTGTGCTGGAGGTGATAAGCTTAAACCATCCTTCAGTAAAGGAAGCAAGGCACTCCATGAGTCAATCAATTGGGGTGCTGGAGCACCTTTCATATAAAAATAAAATAATTCTAAAGCACTAACTTCTAATGTTAAACCAGCAGGTGGATGGTGTATAGGGGGTGGAGATTTAACTACATGATGTAATGTTTGAACAATTGAATCAATCGGCATAACTCGAATACTTGATACAAGTTTTACTAATGTCATTTGTTCCGGACTGGCTTGAGGGAGTGCTTTATGCGAGTGTGTTAAATTTGCTGTTTCTGTAGTTGTTATACAATCACTTTTAGTATTTGAAAATCTTCTAAAAATATCACCCCGTTCTTGCCATGCAACAGATACAGCTGTTAAAAAATTAATCCCATGATGCAATGAGATCGGACTTAAAAATTCTAATAGTTGATGTTTTACGTTATGTGCTTGCCCAATATCATGTTCCCAAAGTGTAGCAACACTTGCCACAATTCTAGGTAAATGACTTAAAACCGCATTTCTGGCTGCCATATGTTGTGCATTTTTTGTTTGGTTATCGTTCGAATTTGGCGATGATAGGAATCCGTTAACTAAATTATTAAAAATATGTGATGGATTTGTTGAGGCTGTTGTTGCATTGGATTGTGAATATGTTTGATTAAATGTGTAAGATATTGATGATTGTTGTGAGTTGTCTAGTAAACAAAAGTGACATAAAATTGTTAAGGCTTCAAGCTGAGATACAGCATAATCGGGTGGTTGCATTATTGTTTTTGATGATTTTGTTATTTTATCGATGTTTGCACAAATCTAAAAAAAATTATGGATCCTTTTAGTAATTTTTTTTGATTTTGAGTTATTATTTATAAAGGATTGGGAACTAGGCTTTGCAAGTCTTATGTAAAGTTTTCTTGGGAAAATCCCAGAAAAATTAGAGCATTTAAAAAAAAAACGGAACTAAAAATATTATACATGAGATTTTAGTTTAAGGCTTACGGAATGTATAATGTGAATTTAGATTACATAAAAATGTAAGTTGTACATTAAGTGAAAAATCGTAATTTCAATCAAAACCACAAAAATTGTTTTCGGAATGGTAATAAGAAAATGACAGAAACGTCCAAGTTTCTTCATACTTGAATTTATATAACAAGAAAATCACGACGAACCTTGAAATAAATATTGGCAACGCTGAATGCGGGAAGTTTTTGTAATATTCCTCACTTGTATTACATAATTTTAATTCACTCAATTTTATGTTCGAGTTTTCCATGAAGAGTTTATTTAATCGATCAGTTTTTTATGGGTGATTGTCCATAAAGTATTCTTTTAAAAAAACTTTGACCTAGATGGAGAGTCGAACCCGGGTCCGCTAGACCACTTAACACACGTTCTGGAAATGTAATCAGTTTATATCCATCAAATTCTTTAATTAATGACTAGCTGTTTCGTAGTTATAATTATAAATACTTGGTGGCAAGCTTAGAAACCATTTTTTCTTGTGAATGAAAACTATTTCAAATTTAGGCCCCCAATAATATTGCCTTATATATATTTTTTTAATAAAATGCTGTGTAGTAGACGTTACAATACCTAGACCTAGGTAAGTAGGCGTTACAATACAAGACCTAGATAATATCCTACAACAACATGCGTTCTGAGTTGTTGATGGAAATTCTTTTTTTATTTTTTATTTTTTTTTTTAATGGAAAAGTGCCGAACAAATGTTTATTTGAAATTTGTAAGCTTTTTAATAATTTTTTCAATATTCCTGCGGACAGACTTCCGGTTTTTGAATAATGATCTTTATCCGTAATACAGGCTCCCGTTACAAAGCGATTTTCATGAAACGTTTTGATTTGTGAGCAAGATTTGATTAGCTTTTGAGGTACTATGCCAAAAATGAGATCCACCAAACAACTGGTGATTTTTATACTATGTTTGTTGGGACTGGGAGGAATATAGCATTCGTTCCTTGAAAATTTTTAATGACACTTTCAGGGCTTCCGCTGAAGATTCAGATTTTAAAAAAATGGCAAAATGGAAAAGATTCAAATGTTGATCCAAATGTTGTTGAAAAGCAATCAAAATGTCATTTAGCTAGAACTCATATTAGTAAAAGTCAAATTCTTACAATTCATCACGAGTGAGATATATTTAGGAAATAAGTTAAACTTCATTATATCTTGTCGTTTTTTATAAATATTATCACCAGCAGTGAATTAAGATGAAATCAAATACATGGTTAGAGGGAAACATGACACCATTGTCGCTGGTCGAACCCAGACAGCTCTTAACATTGTATCAAAGTGGTGCTGTGATTGATTGGGACTGTCGATTGGACAAGCATTGTCGTTTTCACAAACAGGAGAAACTTTAACTTCATTTCTCCTGTTCTAAACGGCGATCCAATACAAACATCAAAAGAGGTTAGCTATTTGGGTGTGATCCTGGATGGCAAACATACCTGGAACTCACACCTGAAATATATCTCCGATAAGGCAAACAAAGTTTTCTTCACATGCAGAAACCTGTGTGGGAAAACATGGGGTCTTAACCCGAAAATAATACTTTGGTTGTACCAAAGTATTATAAAACCAATTCTAACATATGCAGCTTTAGTTTGGTGGCCTAAAACGCGCCAAATAACTGCTGCTCAAAATATGTTTACAAAAATACAAAGGCTTGTGTGTCTTAGTGCCACAGGTGCTTTCAAAACCACGCCAACGTCAGCAATGGAGATTCTTCTAAGGCTTTCTCCATTGCACCTACATGTTAAATCTGTAGCGGTGTTGAGCGTTCATAGACCGCAGCTCACAGAAGGGTTTAAGCCGGGCAATCTAACCGGACACCTTAAAATCCTTTCTGAATTACAAGCTGAACTGCATACATACCAGATTTCGGATTGTATGCCAAAAACAATAGATTTAGACAGGCACATTGATGTCAAGATATAGGCCAGAGATCGTATTAAAAACTACATACGGTCACTGCTACATTACGCCAGCATCTGGTACACAGATGGTTCTCGAACCAACATGGGCACGCGAGCAGGAGTGTATGGTCCTAGAACAAAACAAACGGTTGCCTTAGGCACCACAACAACCATATTTCAAGTCGAAATTTTTGCCATTAGCAGTTGCGCTTTGCTATGTGCTGAAAGAAAATACCAAAATATTGAAATATATATTATCTCTGACAGCCAAGCAGCACCCTCGCTGACGCTTTATTGGCACCTTATAAAAAGTTTATTGGACCGAAACCATGCTTCGGAATGGCCAAGAGTTCGCTCAAAAGCACAATCCAAACATGGGAACAGGAACAAATGCTAAATTATGGAGAAGCAGAGAGGGACTAGTACACTCCGAGAAGTTTCTAGGTAACCTCCCTGTTTCACGCTTAAAAACAATCGACTTAAACAGAGAGTCTCTAAGAATTTTAACGTGGTGCGTTACTGGACATGGTCCTTTAAACCATCATTTTAACTAAATGGGCCTTGTTGTTTCCAACAGGTATAGACTCTTCTACACTGACGCGGAAACGATGGAACACGTCATCTGCAGCTGTCCTGAACTCTCTTGGCACAGATACAACCAACTTCGTCATAGAAGACTAACACTTTCATTACCACAAAACTTCACTCCAATTGAGCTAATTAATTTTATTAAAAGTCTCAGCTTGGATTACAGAGTACAACCAGTAACGGCACAGACGACGACTGACTAATAACACAATCAGGGTAAGCACAATAGACCTTCAGGTCGCAGTGCTACTTGAACTGCAAGTCTCAAGGCACTCCAATAAAAAAAAAATCTTAAAGCTAACAGAATAGTACACCGGATAATCAAAAACGAAAAAGCAGAAATTGACAGAGCGAAAGTGGTAAAAATTTCGACTGTGTCAATGTCTGTCAAAGATTATGACAGTGCCATAATTATTTAAACTCTAGTACCAAATTATAGAATAACTTATATCATTGACGTGACGAAGATTTAATCATCAATGACCGTGGAAGGAAAGCTATTTTGTTCGCGGTATGCTTTGCTTGAAACTCAAGTTTTCGCAAAACGAAACGATAATTAATAATTAATCGATAATCAATAACAAAGCCTCCCGCCTGGAGAACATTTCTCCTATTATTCCAAAAACATTTTCAAAAGAACTTGCAGCCATTAGCCAAAATTTTCTGCATATTTTATAAATCCTGTATTTTTCCTTCGTGCAGGAATTTGGTCATTAAAACTGCATACTTGAAAAAGGTGGGGAATCCTACGTTATCGCGGTAGACATCTCTAAAGCATTTGATCAAATCTGGCATACCAACTTAATCAACAAGCTGGTTGCGTACGGCTTTCATACCGCAATTGAATCGTTGATTCAAAGTTTTCTGACTCACCGATACATTTCGCTTTCCATTTTCATTCTTTTTACAAAGTGAGTCATGTTTAGTTGGAATTATAATAAATTATAAAATAATGTGTTCAAATATCCGATGACACCATGCTTCAGGTTCAGGTAAATGATTTAAATGTTTTTAAGGAATTTATGGCCAGCTTAAAAAGCTGGCCATTAAAATTGTAAGGAAAAACTTAATGATGTAAAGAATCCCAAAGTTGCAAAAATCACTCTAAAATGCCACTGCTCAACATTTTTAAATCTTGATCTTTACAACATCGCCCCAACGTTGCTGCTCTCGTTGATTTTTATAAATATCGTTTATTAAATATCAAACAGTAGTTGGTAGAAATCGGATGCTCCAAACATATTATTATTTTACCCGTATTCTTTACTTGTCAGTCGGTTTGTGCAAACAGGCAAACTGTTGAGACTGATAGTGACAGAATGCAAAGAGATTTCTTTGTACATTAACGAAACAATATTATTTTTATCGTTTACTTAGTATCTTAAAAGTCTCAAATTAAGTATCTTAAAATTTCTAAGTGCTTAAGTTTTTTGGATGCGGTAGATACATTCCTCAGAAAAATCCATAAAACAACTCGCATAGAAATGAACGACTTACATTGCATAGATGTATCCCTGTTCCATAATTTTCGTATTCGCATAAAACCATGGTAGATTTTTCGTTGGATTTGGATTATATTTGGTGGATAAATAATTTTAATAAATAACCATAAGGATAACACTAGTTTTTTATCATGCTAACCACCTATTCAATTGTTCAGAGAAACCAACCGACCTGACGAAGGAAGATCTGTGGTACCGCCCCAGAGCAGTAGCAGAGTTCCTGAATCTGGACTTGGAGTCGGAGGAATAGCACCACATTCTCATCGCTACAACAACATAACACAAGTTCTTTCAGTTAATTTAGTATTTTACAATAAACTTCAATCCTATAAAGGAGATATAACTGATATAAGTAAATTAAATATTTATAAAAAAGTTTTTGTTAAAATAAAAATTTTCCACAAAAATAACTAAAATCCCTGACTTTCACTGACTTTGCCTGACCAAAAAAATCACCTGACTTTCCAGAATTCCATACCTGGTGGACACTATGATCTCACATACAGATAGTGTGATCATCATCTCTTCGTGCTGCCGGTTTAACTACAAAACCTTCGGGGAAGCCAAAGAGACAAAGAGTTTTTGACACTTTCGTTACAGTTTTTGAGCCCATAGTCTTTTCGGATCATCGCATCAGTAGTTTTCGCGGATTCGTTTTCCAGACGGCTGGTCGAACATTTTCAACATGTAAACATTTTCTCTAGAATCTAATCACTTAGGTTTTTCGGAACGAATTTATAACATTTCAGTAAGGGTGATGATTAGTCGATTGATAAAGTAGTTGAATTTGAATCATTCCGGTTAAAGTATTATTCGGCTGAGCACCCATATAAAAATTATCGATAAAATTAAGGTTTCGAATAAAACTAAAAATGGATTGATACATACGATTATATGGAGCATCAACGGCAAAAAATAAGATTACATATATAAAATTATGTTGTACACCAAGGTATTAAATTCATATAAAAGGAAAACGATAAAAAAGTAAAATTAATAACTACCTATAATTAGAATATGTTATTTAATTATTATTAAACTACTGCAACTACATAGGCTTCTGTTGTAATATTTTTAACACATTTTTATGTTTACGCTTCACAGTTACAAAAAAATAAATGTAGTTAGTATAAAAATATTTATGTATATTTTAAATAAATTTTTAAAAAAATGGAAAAAATGAAATAATAATTGATAAAATGGAATCTTTTCAAAAAAAAGGCGCAGGGCTCCCGCTCAATCCATAGGATACATATTTATGACAAAGAACTGATTAGATTTTTTTAGAGATATTGGGATAAGTGATGGCAACCGCCCGAGCACCTGTTTATTTAAAATTTCAATAATCTCAGTTTCTGATAATAGGTTTTGATGAAACTGTTTTGATGTGTTGAACATAGATGTGTGGTTGTGAAAAGTGTTTCACAACAACACATAGATATCGTTTAAGACCTAGTTTCCACAACACAATGAATTGTTCTGAGGTGTTGATGGACGCTTTTTAACACCTTTGTGGATTGTAGGAATTCAAGACTATTGATTCAGGTAATAAATGATTCCATTTATACACCTATATAAACGAAATAACACTTTGGTGCAGTAATAGGTCGTAGTAGATTTGGTAAACATAGAAGTTACAACAACAAGATTACTCCAGCCGGAAGGATCTAAAATGAGAATTGAATCTGAGCACAGTCCATTCAAACTAAGACGTGATGTGTGAGTGCAGAGAACTTCAAGATCAAGGAGTTTGACCGTCGACAGTGAACCCTGGCTGCCACAAGTCACATTCCGGCTTCAATCAGTGCCATTCCACAAAATACAGCACTGATTTGGTGGACCATATACTTACCTATCGAAATCAAAATATTATGAATAACAATTTAAACAAAAACAGATTTGAAAGCGATGATTCTCCAAACGCAATCTTACTACCGATGTTTGGGACTAATTCAACATAAGGAACTAAGAGTTAAAGATGTTTCAGTTTAGAAATGATCCAGCATAACACAAGGATTACAAGTATTGGTTGTTACTGATGATGTTTCAATATCACATCGAATCTCGAAACAAAATTATTTTCTAAATTTTAAATGAATTTCAAAAACAATTTTCAAACATTCAATGTTGTGAATAACATAACATAAGAACGTAACAAAACTTAAGAACGATAATTCAAATAATATTTACCTGATGAACCACGCTTATAATTATATTCGTTATGCTTCCAAAATTTAAACAATTTAAAGAAGATGTAACTAAATCCGTCCAATTACGATGCAAATGCTTTAAATTCTGTGACTGTAATGCTGACAAAATTGCTGCTAAAAACATCGGTTGTTGACTAATTAAACTATTTGGTAAGTATTTAACATTCACTGGTGTACTAGGACTAGGTCGTGTAGGAGAATGTGATGAAGGATTGGTTTCGATTATAGTAAAATTTTTAGTTCCGTCGTCCATTTTTTGTATAATCACTTCATACTCCAATTTTATAATTGCTAACAATAAACGTAAAAGTTGAATTTGAAATGACTCGGTATGAAGTTTTTCGTTTGCCGGATTATTAAAACGTAGAATTTGTTCAGAATAAGTCATGCCGGATGATTTTTCTAAAGCATGTACAGATAACATTACACAATGTAATATTATTTTTTGTAATTTGCATTTAACCATTAAATCCGCTATGTAGCATGCTAATGCTTTACCCATATCCTTGATTATTGTTATTAATTCGGTACAAAGAAGTGTAAGGAGTTCAATACTGGCCATTTGTATTTGATGATTTCCATGAATATCTTCAACTGTTGGAAATTCATTTGATACAATTTCTTTTTGGAAGTATGCTCGGCAATAATACAAACATATTGTTACCAAAGCTTCTAGATACATACAACCACGATAAGCATGGCTAAATTCTGTATTTACAATTGTGCCTGAAAATCCTTTTCCAGATATACTTTTCTTTTGCCTGAAATAAATCATAACATAATAGTGAAAGTTAAAAGACAAAACAAATTTCAACTAACCTGATAAGCAATTGCTTTACATCACTATTAGTCACAGCAGTCGTGACTGATAAACATAAAAAGGCACGACAGTCACACGAGATAATATTTCGAAGAGTTTGAAATGAATACAACACTTGCTTTGTATCATAAACTCCTAAATAAAGCAACATATGCGTATGAAATGGATGAATTTTTTCATTTAAATTCTTAATTTTCTCGTCAGAAATAGTGCGTTCACTATTTTTTCGTAATATTTCCACATTTTTCTTTCCTTTATCAAAAGCTTCTCTAGCTTTTTCCCATCTGATTTGTTTGTCTGCTGCGAATTCATGATTTCGATCGTTGCTATTCATACTATCCGTACTTTCTAGATTCCCAGAACGTTTATCTTCTTGTATTTTATTTTGAATTTCATTTAAATAATTTTCCGTATCACTATCTCGTGTTTCACTCAAGTTGCTACTATTGTTACTCGACGATGACATTATAGAAAGTTTTGATGTACAACTTAAACGTTTTAACGATTCAGAATTTGATACTAATTTATTTTTATTTTCAATAATATTTCCTGTACTATGTCGAGATTTTTTGTCAATTTTTTTTACTCTATTACGACGGAGTTTAGGATTTTTATTTATATTACTACTAGTTGATCGATTTGTTTCGGTTTGATAGCTATCACTTTCAATTTTACCATCAATATCATTAATCGAATCGTTGACAACATTTTCAAGAACCGATTCACTAGGTAACGAACTCCGATAACATTCATCGATGTGAATTGGTATCTCCATACTATTATCATCATGAAATCCTTGTTTATTAACGTCATGATTTAAATTATAAGTTTTTTTATTTTTTGTACGATCGTGCTCACATAGAACGTCAGAAACTTCATTAAAAGTGCCAACATATCGTTTAATACAATTTTCTGTACCCATGCTTAAATTCTGATTCGATTTGGCTGAATCAGAATCATCAGAACTTGTTGAAATCGAATCATCATCATCTCCCGAAGAATATAAATCCTCTTTAAACGAAATTCCTTTTTGTTCTTCAATATCATTTACTGATTCGACTTGATTACTATCAATCTGCTGATCAATATCCGATGAATTATCAAGAGGGTTTATAATTAATGAAATATTATTCGAATCATTAGTGGAAGTTACATCGATGCTAGATATCGATGTTGTTGGAGTTTTAATCAATGCAATATCATTTGATGATTTATTTTTATTTCCCATTGTGACACCGAAAAATTTCTTTTGTAATGATCGTATTGGAGATCTCTTTTTATTCGGAGTTGTTTCAACACGGTAACATATATTTCCATCTTCATTCCTAACAGCATAAATATCCTTGCCTAAAACGACATCATCTTCTGGATTATCATTTGATAGAAAATCAACTGATGAACCTCCGTCATCTTTTTGTAGGGATTTGGCATGAACTACACTAATTTTTTTCGACTTCGAACCCAACATAATTTTTAACAATGGTCTTATAATTCTACATAAATCACCACGAACAAAACATTCTTGCAACCATTTTGTAATATATATTCGTATTGCTGAATGAAATGGTAACGATAATTTATCGAACATTTTGAGTAAAGTTTTTTCAAATCCTTTAGATCCATGTATTTCTCTACCCAAATGCCATAAAAGTTCAAATTTCTTAAAACCAAGAACTTGATTGTCTAAAATGTATTCATTTGAATTTAATAACGGTTGTTTATTTGAAATATTCATAATTTTAATATCGTATAATCTTTCTGATGTATAATCAATTAATCGTTGGTGATTACTTGTTTCATTGAATTTTATGTATGTTTTAGGTTTAACTACTTTCGATTGTATTGTATCCCATTCAACATGACTACATGAGATACGATGATTGATAACTGTTTCAACTAAACCACTATCCAAACAATTATTTAGTTGGTGTAGTAATCCATTGATTTGTCGTAGATCCGAATCATTCTCACCGAAATAATCCCATAATGTTGAAGTTAAAACTTGAAATAATCGCGTTTCTGTTTCTAAATAATTAATATGTCCGAATTTTAAAAGTGGTAGCATTACAACAAATGTTACTCCTGGATTTGAAGAATGTTCCAATTGAGATTTTAAGAGACTGAAAATAAAATTAAATAAATTATTTATAGAAGAAATTTGATGTGTGCAGGGTTAATCACAATAACTGTCCTAGTTTTTTGGTTTATCTTTTTCTCTAAGAAGCTGAGTTAAAACCTATTAACATGTGAGCTGTGAAAATTTTAATTAACCAATCTGAGAAGAGATTTTTATATACACCACAAAATTCTTATTTTTGATTGGTTAATAACTCCATCCACAGTCCACAGCTCGCATGTTAAAACACTGCTGACAATGTTTTTTATGTTTAATTTGGTAATGTTGGCAAAATCGGAAAGTGATAGTTCGAGTCAAATTGTTTTGAAGTTCCGATTGCAATGAAGTTTCCTTCACAAGAACTTGTGCATTTTTTGGAAAACTTTCACACCGAAAGCTGAGATTAGTCCTGACAAACCGTCAAGATCATCAAAAGTTAAACAAACTTAGGTTCATACAATCATCAGGCAGCAATGACAAAATCTAGTGCGAGACATCTTTTAGTTATAATCGACCATACGTCCCACACAGAAAAACAATCTTCGATAACTTACATGGTTTATCACATTCTGGCATAGGTGCACCGCGAAAATTAGTTACATCTATATATTTTTGGCCACGAATGAATGTCGGCACAGGAATATGGGCGAAATCACGTGAATCGTGTCAACGATAAAAAATTCACAGATACACAAAATTTGCGATTGGTAAATTTGAATTACAGAATTGCAGATTTGTTTATATCCACATCGAAATCTTTGGACCACTTCCGCAATCAAACAGTTTTAGCTACATTTTCACACATTTGCCAGAATAATACCCCATCATAAAAGACATGACAGCAAGAACCATTGCATCAACACTTTTACAGGCATATACCTCTAGGTTTCGTTTTACTTCGGTCATAATGCCAGATCGTGGCGGACAATTCGAATCTAACCTGTTCACCGAGCTCACTAAGCTTCTAGGATCTCATCGAATCCGCACAACTGCTTAAAATCCAAAAGCAATCGGTCTAGTCGAACGCTTCCATTGTCAACTTAAAGCATCTCTTAAAGCGAGATGCAATACCATTCATTGGAGCACTGAACTCCCACTGGTTTTACTTGACATTAGAGCTTCATTCAAAGAAGACCTTGACTGCCAACCTGCAGAACTAGTTTATGGTCAAACTCTTAAAGTCCGATACTTCTGAGTTTATTAAGAGACTGGGACATAATATGCAAACGCTAATTCCTACATCTCCCAGGCAAACCAATCAAACCGACAAATTCATTCCCAAAGATAGAACTGCACAAAAATTTTTATCCGAGTGGACAAAGTAAAAGGACCCTTTAGTACACCTTATGAAGCGCCATTTACAATTGTACGTAAACTTCGAAAATTTTCTTCGTCGTGGAAATTCACGGGAAAAACACGACGATCGGAATCGACAGGTTGAAACAAGCCTGCAGCATCTTGTCGGCAGACAAAAGGAATACACAACACAACAACAAACGTGTACATTTTAATTTGTAATCGACCAAAATTTACAAATTTTGATCTGGTGAGGGAGTGCTTGCAGCCGCAACACTCGGCGAAATTAGCACAAAACTCAAATTTCAATAACGACAACACAAATCAACAAAAGTTGATATACAAAATTATTTTCTTAAAACTAAAATTAGGATTTAATAATCAATTAGATTCTTGCACTCGGTCGAGCAACAACTCGCGTTTTAAATTTATAATATCAAAAATGTAAATAAAATTGTATATTCAATAAAATTGAATTAATTTAATCGAAACACATTTTGGTTGAGGATTATACGGCTCCTCAGACACAAAATGTCGATTTTTGAACCGGACCATTTTTGATCGACTTCATACTTGGAAGGAATAGTAGTAGGAATAAGTAGTATGGGTGAAATAAAAAATAAATGAGTTTTTAGAAAAATTTTGAAATTTAGTTTGACTCTGTGGTCCGAAAGTTTTCTGGAAATTCAAACTATGGGTGAATGAAATTCAATTGTAAGAGGAGCCGTTCTATTACAAACGGGTTTATATGCGTTGGAAAGGTAATTGGCTGACCTATCGAAAAAACAGAGTGAAATTTTTGATTACACTGTTAAAAATATTATAAAATAAATTTTTTAAAGATGGCGCTGATGTCGTAGATAATTTTCCACAATGAGAAAGTTTCAACCTAATCTTAAAACATACTAAAATTGCTGTTGTTTGCTGTGTATTTTTTAGATAGGCCATTTTTAGATAGTTAATTACCTTTACAACACACATAAAACCGTGAATATCGGGTGAAACGTTTTCTTGTAATTTGATTTCAAAGTTCGAATGTTAAAAAATCTTTAAACATATACTACTTATATACAAAGTAGCCCAAGTCCACCGGGCGTTCAGATCACGAATTCCATTTAAAACTAAAACTTTTTGACTGGATATGCACATTTTCAAAAATTTATATCTGTAGAAAAAAAAACAATCCTTTTAATTTTGGTATAAACAATTAAAAAAAAGAATGCTTGATCTACGACATCAGCAGTCTTTAAAAAATTTTTTTCCTTAATATTTTGAACAGTGTACGCAAAACGTTTACTGTTTACATATTAAAACTTTTAGAGAACAGAAAAAATCACGTTTTTTCAAAGGAGATGTAGAGTGACAAAATGTAGGTTATACAGAAGATGAGATCATCACACGTTTTTCGAACGAAAAAATTCTTCTGCTGCAAGATTCTCGCAACCTGCAGAATAACCCAAAGCATTATAATTATGTAATATTCTTGTTGAAAAATTAGCAGTTCAACGTTTTCTTATTGAGTCAACAATCATGGTTTTGGGGGTGGTTTCATCGAAAGGCCAACTACCGTTACTTTTCATCGATCCATCGTAAAATCATCAGGATTATTAAATAACACATGCTACCCAAGATAGCGTTACTTTAAATTCTAAGGAGTTGTATGGCGAAGAACCTTTATGCTTCCAACAAGGAACTGCACCATCCCCAAAACATCGCAAATCGTATTGAAGAGTGCCGTGTGGTGTTGATTTATTTGCCTTATTTTATTTCTTGGGATGAATGGCTTTTATCTTTCAATAAATTTGGATTTTCCAATATGGGAACATCGCAATTAAACTGTAAAGTGTTCTAACTCGAATAGAGGTATTTTTAATATAATTTGTTTTTTGAGGTTTTTGTATTGAATAAATTTGGCGTTCTTTTTACTAATGCTCAAACATTGTATTAAGGGGGTATTCTGGCCTAGATGCCTTAATTTTATACAAGTTTTAGAGTAAGATAAAAAAAATAGAAAAGCATATTTACCGTCCATTTTTTAGAGTGTTTATTGACATTTCAAGTATACAAAAATAAATTAAAAATTCGAAAAATTATAGGCTGGTTATAAGTGTGGGCTATAAAAAAATGGTGTGTCCTGGTCGACGTGATTTCAGCCCTTGCAGTATTCTGAAACAATTTTTTTAACTCTGTCGCTAGAGTTCGTTATGGTTCAGCCCTTGGAAAAAAAAATCAAAAATTAACGACGAATTAAAAATAAATGTTTTCCCCTTAATTTTTTACCTTTCCAAATTTTTTTAAACTTTATTTGCATTTTATTTGCACTTTATTTGCATATTATTTGCATTTTATTTGCACTTTATTTGCATTTTATTTCCATTTTATTTGCATTTTAATTGCATTTTATTTGCGTTTTATTTACATTTTAGTTGTATTTGATTGGAAATAAAAAATGCAAATAAAATACAAATTAAATGCAACTAAACTCTAACTAAAGTGCAAATTAAATGCAAATTAATTTGTCGTTTATTTGCATTTTAATTGCATTTTATTTGCATTTTATTGACATTTTATATGCATTTTATGTGCACTTTATTTGCATTTTAGTTGTATTTGATTTGAGATAAAATGCATATAAAATGCAAATAAAATACAAATTATATGCAACTGAACTGCAACTAAACTGCAAATCAAATGTAAAGTTATTTGTCCTTTATTTGCATTTCAATTGCGTTTTATTTGCATTTTATTTACATTTTATTTGCACTTTATTTACAATTTATTTGCACTTTATTTGCAATAAAATACAAATAAAATGCAAATAAAGTAGAAATAAAATGCAAATAAAATGCAAATAAAATGCAAATAAAGTGGAAATAAGATGCAACAAAAATTTAAATAAAATGCAAATTTATTTGACCTTTAATTGCACTTTACTTGCATTTTATTTGCACTTTATTTAGACTTTATTTATTTATTTTTATTTATTTTTTTATTTCATATAACATACAAATAACGCAGTAGCCTTCTTGCAATTTCTTTGCGAACAAAGAAATTCTCTTATGCATGTACTTAAATAATGGTTACAAATCAAAAGACTTAATTAATAGCTCTGAAATATTGAATATTAATAGTCTTGGCCGCTAAGTTAACAAATAAGCAAGTAAAAAACCCTCTACAATATATTTAGAACTAACATAACAATTCTTATATCATTAATCGCCTATAGATAAAAAATAAAATAAACTAAAAGAAAAGGAAAACAAAATAGCAAAATATAATAATCTTAATAACAATATAATAATAAATAATAACATATAATAATAGATCTATAAAAGGCAACTTAATTATTATTACCTCTCCAAATATGCAAAACAAAGCTTTTTGAATTTATGTAAAGACATATCAGTTTTCATTTCTCGATCTAATGAGTTTCAAATTTTGATGCCATTTACAAAGAAAGATGATTCACGAAGTTTAGTTTTACAATTCCTAGGTAAATTAATGTTAAGCGTTCTGTTTGATCTTGAGAAACTAAGTCGATCATACAAGTAGCTAGGTTGCTGATATTTAATTAATTTAAACATGAATAAGCGATAAAATGCAAGAAAATGTCGTCAAAAGGATTATTTAAAATTAGAATTATTTTTGGAGTTACAGCTCTTGAATTTCGAAAAATTTTTTACAAAAAACGCAACAAAAATGCAAATAAAATGCAAATATTTTGTAGTATGATAGGATTTTTTACTTAGTTATGCATTTTAAAATAAAACATAAAAAAATAAAATAAACATTTTGATATATGTATATATGGCAGTACAACCGAAAAAAAATAAGTCTGCAAGTGGTAAAGCAAATTTGCGCAATCCACCCGCCCATAAAGCGGCACGTCCACGGAATTTGCAGGGACAAAACATATATGAATCAATAAATTTTAAAATACATGTTCAAAACATCTGCGGATTGAACGCTAACCATGACCACGTGCAACATCATCTTGAGCACGACAAACCGAACATTCTATTCCTTACAGAAACACAAGTTTCTGAAAATTTTCTCTTTATAGAATCGCTTAATTCCAAATATAGGCTCGAATCAGCTTTCAAACTCCATCAGGGCGTATGCGCATTCATTCATGAGAGTGTTGCGTACACGCGCTTTCCAAATTTTGAACTACGCGGTGACGGCTTCAATACAATGGTTTTAAAGATTTGTCTTCCAGAAATGACTTTTTTTACAATAGCTTTATACCGGTCCCCCAACAAACGTAACCCAAACTTTTTTAATATACTGACAAAAATTGTGGACGAGATTAGAGCAAAGTCCCCTAATTGTGAAGTTATCGTTACCGGTGACTTCAACGTCCACAACAAATCATGGTTGGATTTCTCCAAATCGACCGACGATGTTGACAATAGTGGAAAACTGGCAGAAATTTTTGCCGCGTCTCAGGGCCTATTCCAAATTGTTAAAAGCCCGACTTTCACTCCCCGTAATGGCGGTGATAATAGTTTTCTTTTAGATCTCTATCTTACCACAATGCCAGATATTACGAGTGTCGATGTCGCGAAAGGTAGTATTGGAAATTCTGATCATTATTTAATCTCATCAGTTATCAAAACTGATTTACTTAAAACTACAACTCCCAAACCCCGTAAAATATTTCACTACTCAAAAATGGATAAGAGTGGTCTTCAAAATTTTTTTCCATGGTTTCCCTTTCGACCGTCATTGTTTTTACACTGACAATGTAAATGTTTCTGCTCAAAACTTTACAGAAACCATCCAATTTGCTATCAATAAATTTGTCCCTTTCTCCATAGTAAAACCCAAACAAAAATACTTGTATTCGAAAGCTGCCAAAACGGCACTTAGAAACAAACGTAGATCATTTAATATTTGGATTCATAACAAAACTCCCACTAATCGATCCCAATATCTAAAGGCCAACAAAATATCTAATCAGATTATCTCAAACGAAAAGTCCGAAATTGACAGAGCGAAAGCCCCAAAACTTACGTCTATGTCTGTTTCTGACAAGAGTTTCTACAGTACCATCAATTCTTTAAATTCTGGTATAAAATTTTCTATTCCCCCTATTATTGATGGTGATTTAATCGTCAATGATCCCGCAAGAAAAGCTAACTTGTTCGCTGAACGCTTTGCTCTGAACTCCACTGTTTTGGAAACTCCTAAAGAAATACCCCAAATCCAGTCTTCAGGAGTTAATATGAATGAACTTCACTTCAAACCCAAAATAGTCGCTAACTTTTAAAGGGGTTAAACATCAACAAAGCATCAGGAATGGACAATATTCCACCCATTATTTTAAAAACCTTTTCCAAAGAACTTGCACCAACTTTAACTAAAATATTCTACCAATCCTACAAATCTGGTATATTTCCCTCGTGCTGGAAGTTGGCAAATGTCCAGCCCGTCCCCAAAAAGGGACCAAAATCCGATATCTCAAATTATAGGCCAATAGCTTTACTATCGGTCCTATCCAAAGTCTATGAGCATTATATTAATACACATATTTCAAAATTTCTGGAAGAAAATCATTTGATATCCGACAGCCAATACGGTTTTCGAAACAAAAGATCAACTACCGATCTATTAAACTATGTAGCGCATTGTTGGAACAGCATACTTGATAAAGGTGGTGAAACATACGTTATCGCTTTAGACATCTCCAAGGCATTCGATCGAGTCTGGCATGCCAACTTAATCAACAAGCTCGTTGCGTACGGTTTTCATCCCAATGTTGTGAAGCTGATTCAAAATTTTCTGTCCAACCGATACATTTCGGTAACCTTAGATGGATTTTCTTCTGAGTCTAAACTAATTAACGCTGGTGTACCCCAAGGCTCAGTATTGTCCCCAACCCTATTTTTGATTTATATCAACGAATTGTTGAAAATCACCAGTAATCCAATAAATAGTTTTGCAGATGATAGTACTCTGCACAAGTCGTTCGAGCCCCTTCCTTCAAAAGGTAAAATGCACGAACGAATTAATCCTGCCCGGAGAGACGCTGCCATAAACGTGAACAAAGACCTGAATAAAGTCGCCGACTGGGGTGACCAAAACCTTGTCAATTTCAACTCCACCAAAACACAGCTGTTGATTGTTTCCAGATTAAAGACCGAGTTCCCCAAAGATATTTTATTTAGTATGTGTGATGAACCAATAGGTGAATGTAAAAGCATTCGTTTATTGGGTGTCACAGTTTCAAATGACCTACTCTGGAACGATCATGTAATGGCGATGGCAAAAAGCGCGTCTAAAAAACTCGGCCTCCTAAATAGATGCAAAAAATTTTTTACTCCATACCAATTGCTCCATGTTTATAAGTCCTATATTCGTCCCTGTATGGAGTACTGCTGTCAAGTTTGGGGTGCTGCCTCTGTTTCCATCTTGGCCCTCTTGGACTCTGTTCAAAAGCGAGCTATACGAATTGTGGGTGATCGAACTTTGACATCAAAACTTGATTCCCTACAACATCGTCGCACTGTTGCTGACCTCGTTGTTTTTTACAAATATCGTCATCAGCAGTGCTCAGATGAAATCAGCGGCATCATGCCTCAAACTTATTCTTACCCCCGTTCCACTCGGCAATCGGCTGCCGCAACCAGTGAAACGGTAAAGATCCCGCGCTGTCATACTGGCAGATCGCAGAGAGACTTCTTTGTCCGAACTGCGTACAAATGGAATAGTTTGCCGGAACACTTAGTCTCAGGTGGCTTCAACCCACAGATGTTTAAAAAAAGCGTTAATCTACACCTTAGAACGCCAGTTGTTGTGGGACCCAGGTCTAGACCTTGGTCTTAAAAAGTATTTATGTGTTGTTGTGACACATATTCTAAACCCTATTACACAACACATTTTATTAAAAAAAAAAAAAAAAATAAAGTGCAAATAAAGGACAAATAAAATGCAAATTTATTTGTCCTTTATTTGCATATTTGTTGCATCTTTTTGCAAATATTCCTTCAAAAGCCAAGAGCTGTAACTCCGAAAATAATTCTAATTTTGAATAATCCTTTTGAGAACATATTCTTAAGGGTCCAAACTTTAAAGATATGGAAAAAAAGTTCTATAGTTCTATAAGATTCTATAAAGTTCTACAAAAAATCTAATTATGAACTATATTTCCAATGGAGATATTATAGAAATTGTCAACTCACATTATTTCTTTTACGTTATGGTGGACCAGAATTCAGCTGTAGCTAACAAAGAAAGGAACATAACAGATGCAAAAGTACACGCAATCTATCTTACAAGTTATCTTACAGTTTATAGCCGTGACTTTTAAAGCTAATTTTAATAAGTTTATTTTCAAAATTAAAGTACTTTTAATTGAGCGACGATAAAGTATTTTATAAAAATTGTATGGGGTAAAATTTCTTTATGAAATTTTTAAAGAAAATTTTATTCGTTTAGCAATAATAATAATAAAGTTATTGATTGAATTAGTTATATAAATTCAATGAAAGCTGTTACAATTTTAATTGAAGTAAATCATAACATAAAATTATTTCTAGTAAATAAAGATAAATATGCATTTGTTTAACTATAATTGCATTATAAAAAATAAAATATCATTGCTTCTATTGCTATCGCATAAAAATTATAAATAACTATTGAATTTATACAATTAGTTGAGCCGATGTAAAATAATAATGCATGTATATTTTCCACATTTTTATTTGATTTTTAAAATTTCATTTATCGAGAAGTATTATTGATAAATATAAAAACACATGGAAGGGGTAAGTGAATTATAAAGAAAAAAATAAGAAGCCTGAAAGCCATTAATTAATTTTCACTCTCGACAAACTGTTATCTGAGCCTATAATATTGAACGTCTAAAAACGTAAAGAATGAAAGTAGTATAATCGTCATTACTCTGGTTAAAAATCAACATAGGTTTTAAAAAATCAAATACTTTATGAATCTTAAGTTGAAATTTAGCAATTTATAACAATTGGAATATTGACGTTGGGAATAGTTAGATTTTTTTTAGTAAAATGTGCTGTATAGCAGGCATTACAATATGTGTCACAACAACACATAAAAACTTTTTAAGACCAAGGTCCCACATTAACATGCATTCTAAGGATGTTAATGGACGCAGAATGCAAATCTTTTTTTTTTTAAATTATATTTTTTTGTCA